>CANNZV010000529.1:0-265649 GCA_947561585.1 Caprella mutica
CCAAAGTCGTGACGTCACCATAGGAAATGAAGCGACAAGACCCGAAAATCTCGATAGGTTTAAGAGAGTCATATTAATTTGACAGAATTATATAAAGAAGATGTTGAAAAGCGAAATAATGAAATTAATTTAGTGATTATTTTACTACGTTTTTACTACAAGAGGAATTAAATATATGTGGTTCTCGATTTGAATTTGTTACATTATGGTGATATTTAGGATCATATTTGTGATGGCAAGAAAATGCGTAGAATCTATGAAGAAAAGACATCCTACTTCGTGGGGAATGAATACGAGTTACTTTGTTTTATTATATTCCATTTAAATATATGGAATCAAATTTGATACAAATGAAGAGTAATATTATTGTTTAGTTAGTTAGTTATCATAATTACATAATTTGACATTAAAATATTTATCTGCATATTTGTTAACTGTAGAAATAATAATGTAGAAATGCAGGGGAAAATATATCGTTAAGTATGAAATATATATGATAGTGGAATGAATATAAATTATACACACACTATACACAAGTGAGGCGTTGAGTTCCACGAAGGTGTACCTACCAAACTATCTAATAAACTCTCCATGTCTGAGAGGATGCATTATTCTCTCATGCAATGGATTGCAAAAAATTTTACGCTTTTGGAATCTCGAAGGCAGCAGTCTTGTTTCAGATTCCAGGACAAAAACCGCCCGTGCAAAAAAAAAAACGCGGTCAAAAACCCCTCGGACAAAAAACCCCAAGCAAGAAACCCCCGGTAGATATAAATAGCCTAATTCATTTTTATTAATATATTTTAAATTATTCAATGCGAACCAATAATTATTACATTTTCGCCAAAAACATGACAAATTTTTAGCAAAATATGGTATACCCATTTTATAGAAAAAGAAGTAAATTATATGTATTGTCACTATCAAAACTTGCAGGAGGGGAGGAGGAGGGGGCAAGCTCCCCTCCCCAACTAGATCGCTTACCTAACCCTAGGTGCGCTGTATCTCTTTTTATTCATAACATATAGTATTTTTATTAATAAAAAATTAATGAATATTAATAAAAATGAATGAGGCTATTTATATCAACCGGGGATTCTTTGTCTGGTATCTATATTGCACGGTTTTTTTTTTTGTCCAGGGGTTATTTGGCTGAGAAAGTGTCTTTCGCGCGGGGGTTTTTGTCCTGTCTTCCTTGTTTCATTAGTGGTCTCAAAACAAGCCCATCCACTTAATGAATAAGGAAGTTATGCTGCCGGACTCTCCTAGGGTCTTTATATAGACTCTCTCTTCAGAAATGGTCTCAATTATCAAAACATCACTTAGAGTAGAGTATTTCTGCCGTTCACGGTTCTCCTAAGCCCTGACAACAGATCCGGCATAAACCTCAGAATCAATGAGGTGCGTTTCGGTAATGTATGTCACATGTGCAGTCTCAAACTCAGTTCTTCCAATTCTATTGGAAGAAAAAAAGCAGGAAGATCGTCAACAGACTTCGCTAGATTAGTCATATTAGCAAGAGCAGATTTGATGAATTCAGCCAAGCTCAACTTCGTGCCTGTTTGCTGGATAGGCCTTCAACATAAACTACGTTTGGAGTTCTTTTGCAAAAGGGTTGTTTGTACATAAAATGAAAACTAATCGTAAATTTATCAAAATCTTCATTATAATATTTAAAAAAAAATTCTTTTCTAAAGGTTAAATGTAAAAATTATTAGTGAAAATTAATAATTTGATATACAGTATATCTTATTATCACTAAAAAAACATAAAAATTCCCCGTACCGAGTTCTTTTGTAAAATCAAAATTTATGGCTAATAAAACAAAAAATATCCAAAAACATCAACAAAATACATTAAACAAAGATAGAGCAAAGTTTACCATAAATGGTAAACTTTGATAAAATATAAGCAATCTTCTGCAGTTTTAAGGGAGTTATTAGTTTACCCTCCTTCCCTTTTTCAGAATGACTTGTCAGTCATGTGTTGACAGATTTTGTCAAATTTATTTACCACTTGGCTCGATTTGTTTTGGAGCTCTCAGAATAGCCACCTACATATCTTATTTTGAGTACTATTGCTTAACATTTTTCTGAACTGCAGATTCAAGGATGACCCAGTAATGTTGTATTGGATTCGGATCGGGGCAATTGGCTGACCAGTTCATTAATAAGTCAATTATGAAGTCTTTACCTTTCAACTAATCTTCTGTGAACTTAGATCCATGACTGTGAGCATAGTCTTGCAAAAATGTCAATCTCCCTCTTCTGTTGTTTCCTCATTATTTTTTTCATTTTTCCATTTAATTAAACGTTTAGAAGAGAATATTTTTTTAAAGAATTTAATAAAGAATTTGATAAATATACGTGTGATCTAATATTTGATCACTTATAGAGCGTGACCTTAAAATTCGTCCACGGAAAATTCGTCCATTAAACGAAAATAATTTATTTAAATGGAACAAAATGTGATGATAAATGTTTTGTTATAAAGTAATTTAATGTATGTTGGTGGTAGTGCATAGTTAATCTACTTTGTTGCATCCATTATAAAGTTTGCTGTACTGCAAAATTCATGATTGTCTAATGAAACATTAAAATTGGTAGATATATAATAATTTTATTAACTTAATTTTAAGATAAAATGTTTGGTGCCTTAGCGTTCTTAACACCTGAAGATGTTGGCGTTGATTAAAATTTATGCGAGGATGTCAATTGAGTTTTTTAACTATTTTGAAGCTACGTACGTACATTAAGGAATAAAACAGGGAAGACGAAAACCAACGCAAAAACCTGTTAAATTCAAATGAATTTTGGAATGTTCAAGAAATAGCATCCTAATATTTGGTAGAAGAGTTAACCCAAACTAAAAGAATTCAAACAAAGAGAGATGTCACACAGCGTAAAACGCCAAAATATCGAGATATTGTCGAATGAATATAGCTAGTATTGCAATGCACTCCGAATGAAACAGAACTTTTTTGACAAATATTGCATTGGTGAAAATGTCCATAGCTATTCAATTTAAATATTTGATTGAATTATTTTTGTCTTTTTAATTATAGATAACTTAATATATTAGTTACATAAAATACATTTTTCATCAACAGTTATAACTGCTGAATATTTGTGTTATTTTAACCAGATTTTATTCGACTGCAATTATCTCTTACATTTATTGTTATCACTCAATAATGTCTTTCTTTCTATTCCAAATTTAAGAAAACAGACGAATTTTCAGTAGACGAATTTTCCTAGCACCCTACTAGAGATATCGTGTTACAATAGTGATTCAAGAGTTCACAGTAAAATTGTGCTATAAAATGTATTAGAAATATACCAGTGTTTAATGATATAACGATTGTTTACTATTAACCTTTCTTACTGATATCCAAACAGTAAACATCACAATGTTGGGCCAATGTTGGTACAATTCAGAACGAAACTCTGGGCAGACGTTGTAAAAGGAAAGTAAAGATATGTACTAGATATACAGTTAGATTACATTACCCCGAGATTGTCTCAGAGAGTTAAACAAGTAAAAAGAATTATAATCAACCTGTAGTATTTAAACCCGCGATAAGAGAGTGTCGTATTAGACGTCACCTCACATACGTTCAGTTTACATTTTATGTACAAAAAAAACACTATTGCAAAAGAACTTCGAACTTAGTTTATACTGCAACTTTGAAATTGAAAAAAAAATCTCAATAAAGCGAATACTTGATGGTTATCATCCACACATAACCAAGAGATAATGAGTTCATATCTTCTTTCTTCCTTAAAATCTCTGTAGGAATACCGATTCAATTAACGGAGTTCTCAAACAAGAGCATTATCTTTATTAATCACTATGACATTATGAAGCACTGCTTGGAACAAAATTTCTGTTACAAGATACCTGTCTCCGACCACAGCATTTCGTCACTAAAATTAAATCTGAAATAGAATAATAATCTTCAACGCTACACGACATTATATCCATTATCCATCAATATTTTAGTGAATTGCTCTCTACGAAGACTATTTACATTTCAAAGGGAATCTCGACTCAGAGGGTGAGTCCGGTTTACCAATTTAGATATTCCAGAGTGTTAGAGAAGGGTAGGACTATTTACCGAATGGCACTGAAACCTGAATGGTACCGAATGGAGGCTTATTTTAACCGAATGAGAAATACTGATGAACACAGTGAAAATATCGTTAATTTTTTGAAAAGATGAGCTATTCCTTACCGGATGGCGCTTTGTCTTTAATAACCATTGTTTAGATCAGCGGTGCCCTATAGGTGGTCCCGTGGACCCCTAAGTGGTCCCTAGCTATAAGCAGCGACACTAAGTCTGGAATTTAATAGTTTTGATAGTAACAGTTTTGTGTTTAATTACATTATTTAATCATGTGTTATTTCTTTTTTTTTGTGGTTATGAATTTATCCCATTCTAAATTGTTTTTGTTAGTTTAACCTTACATAACAGAGGAATAGTGTGTCTATGTCTATTTTTATTATTTTGGCGGTATATGATGCATATATTTTGTAAACTATATAAATGGGCTTTGCTGATGTGATACCATTATAACTTTGGAGTAACCTATTTTTTGTCATAATCCCACTTACTGTATTCTCTCTGACGACTCCCAATTATGATGATTTGACATCTATCAAAAAACAACGCTCCTGTCGCTAACTATTGAAACCAATTGCTACGTATAGAAATTATATGAGTAAATGCAATTTTAAATCCAGTAAAAGCATTCCCAACTTTAGTTCCATAGCTTTAAAGTAGTATTAATTGATTTATTTGTTTTTTATTTTATTTATCATTTATTAGTAGTAATTACTAAATACCAAGTGTTATATATATAAATTTATTTTTAATATATTTGTAGTTTTAATATTCCACCCACAAACTTTTCAAATTGAATAATTAGTTTGATAAAATATCCCAAGTTCACGCGCTAAATTATCATCTTATCTCAGGGGTTCACAGCTAAAATCGTTTTCTATGCAAGGGTCCCTGAAGAAAACGCTAAAGGGAACCGCTGGTTTAGATGAAGAGAGTATGTATCATTACATAATTAAATATACAGGTTCCGTTAAAATACATATTACCAATTGTTTGATTTTACCTCCTCCCATTTAAACAGTAATCTTACCCGCTCCATTCGGTTAAAATGTAAACCTCCATTTGGTGCCATTCGGTAAATGGGAAAACTAAATTTTTCGTACTTTGTTTCAGTTGTTATAAATCTTGTTATTTAACATATAAGCTTATGACATTTTTCTATAATATTAAGTAATATGTAAATTTTGATCATATGAAGAGATTGCCTTCATACTTTTGTAGTTGAGCCGCTATACCCAAATGTTTTCAAAATGGCGTCATGGTGATCATTGGGACAGAAAATTTGGTTTACAATGGGACAGTGCCCTATTGTCAACTAAACCGTCTAGTTATTCCACATGAATCAATAAATATCTAGTTTTGATACAATAACGAGAACTGTATAGCTTCAGGGCTTCTTGTAGAAACAGAGCTTCTAGCTGAAGCTGTACTTTCGACCATGTTCAAGGGCTTTAGCAATCTGAGGTCATCACAAAGCACTGCATAGAAAACAAATTTCACTAATAAAAGAAAATGACGCAGCATGATTGCAACTGATACACCACAGAAAGAAAAGCTTTTTGCTGGTGTCACTAAGGATAAGGCCTTCGAAATCACTTCATAAAGAGGTATCCTCCGTAGATGGCCTGTGAACTATTGTTCTTGGTCTGGTATAGAAGAACTTAAATCTCTACCGAAAACGTTGGAAATGAAGATTTATGCACGTGTAGAATTTGATGCGACTTCTAAAACGTATTCTGTTGGCCAAAAGCATGAAAAAGATAAATACGAAATATTGATGTTAGGCGAAGATTCAAGTGCAATGAGCTTAATTTTCCAAATGTTCCTGACATGGCTTCGGTGAAGCTAGAGGACATTAAACTGATATTTTAACATAAAGAGATAATTCGAACTTGAAATTTGACCATAACCTCAACAATAAACAAGTTTGATAAACTGTCCCATCGTTTTCCAAGGTATGTCCCCTTGTTCACCAGTGCTGTTATACAATGGGACAATTTTTTGTTTTTATTTAATTTTTTTCTGGTCAACAGAATATGTGATAGCATTCGAGTTAGTTTCATTTTATAAAGGAATATCTATATTACACATGGATTTTTTATTTTTCATACTTTGCCCATAGTAAATGAAATATCAGTCTTTCTGTGTTTTTTGTCCCATTGATGACCATCCTCCCCTACCTCAATAAAATCTACCCCCGCATTTTAATTCCTCAGTATCTCTTGCAATTAAAAAAATGGTAACGGCACTGTGATTCCATATTTCAGCACTGAAAAACACAACATGTGCCCATATCCCTGGCCTAAGTAGATATAGAAGATTTTTAGGGATTTAGATTTGGGGGTAATATTTACAGGGGCTGATTGCTGTAGTCATCTGAGTAATGGATTCGTAGTTTTTTCTATTTAAAATCCAGTAACTACCCAAATGTGGTTACTAAAAATCGTTCTCTTCGCCACACTTGAGTACTGAGACTTGCGTACATGATTTAAATTTTAATTAAGTATATATATTTAAGTCTATTCATGACTCTATTGTGTCAGGCTTCAGTGAACGGTGGTTGTCATAGAGTTTGTCTTTGATTTGATCTATCGTCATGGACAGAACTGTGAAGGTAGACATTCACAGGTGTAATGTTTTGTCGTGATTGGAGGTATCGGAAAGGAAAATTTGGTCTTTTAAAAATTTAGGGTTTGTCTCTCAATGAAACTGAGTGCTCTGTTATGAGTCCATACAATAACTGGTCGTTTTCTGATCTAATTCCCTTATTCTGTTTGCTCCACATACAGTTGGGTCTAATACATAAATAAATATTGTTCCTAAGTCTACTTTCTTCCAATAGTCTCATCTTCTGCGAGAATTTTGGACGTCATATTGCCCGATGTCTTCCCTTTGATATAAAACCCACCGCTAGTTAACTAAATTTCTTTAGTCCACCTACCTAATGTGTTTTCTATGTCCGTTACGTTTTCTAACCTATATAACTTTTGAGGCTGACTGTGCTAGTTCATATTCTGCCCCTTTCAATTTGCTTGTTATTGAATACAGGCAGGCCTAGCTTTAAGTACAACTCACTTTAACAAAAGTGATACTTATTTCGAGTCATGTTTCGAAATAAGAACCGTTCGTAAACATAAAAAACGGAGATAATTTTTTGTGATTATTTCATGGTAACTAAAAAAACATCAAAATTATAATCCAGATGAGGTTATTAGAAGCAATTGGTTCAGAAATTCAACATGTTCTATTATAGGGTTAGTTCCGTGTTATTGCACGGTTCCATATTTTCGAACATGTGAAAATCTTTATATAACAATCATTATTTAACTTTTATTCCAATTGGTATCCATGACACCAATTAGAATAGAAGTTAAATAATAATTTTAAAAAAAATTCTGACGGCCATTCCTATACTGAGTGAGAGTTAAGCTATGGATGGATTTTAAAACATTTAATAAAAGCTCGACTTTAAACTTTTTCATCACAGTCACAAACAATGAAAGACTGTATATTATATTAAATAACTCCAAAACAAATTTTCTTTCTATAACTGATAGAGAATGAGATATATAATCAAGGAGTGACAATTATAAATTTCTTGTTACTTTTATTCGCTTTAGTTACTATTTGGTAACTAAACTGAGTCGTGATTTGGTAACTAAAACGGGGGATGCCTGTAACTTAAAATAATGTATATAATTTAAATATCTATCTCTATAGGGAACATAAACTGTTGCTAAGAAACTAAACTAAAAAAATCAATAGAAAATTATACATTGAAAGTTAAAAAAGTGTATAGGTTAGATTCAACATAATCCGTACATTTATAAAATTAGCAAATTATTCATTTCACGATAAGGTTACAAACCAAATTAATAATCTGCAGTGAACAGGTAAATAATTTTTTTAACGTCTTGTTACCTGTTCATAAATAACTATCATACTTTACAATAAAATTACCCCTGTTAATGGCCCATATGAAAATACTGATTTCACAAAAGGAAGAAAAATTCCTTAACATTACGTTATTGGGATCTCTCCCAAATTTGACCAAATTTAATTTAAATTAATTTTTCCTTATATATTTTTGTCCATAGAATCCGAAAATTATATACGTTTTAGTAGAAACTAATACTTTTTGAGATATGAGGGTTTAAAATTATTTATATCCTATGTATTACTGAAGGATTGTAATGTAATGTAGTTTTTGTATCCGCTAGTTTGTTGTAATGCACAGTTGATGGTTGATTAATGACCTGACAGGAGGGTATGGTGGGAGGCACGCCCTCCCCCCCGTACACATATATCAGTAGGTATTGAAGTAATAAATGGAAAATATCACTGAAACTGGAAATATTGGATATATGTATTTCGGGGGACGTGCCACCCCCCGAGCCCCCTGCCAGGTCAATAATCAATCATAAACTTTTCAAAGTTCTCAATCATTCAGTAATACCAGGGTAGACGAAAATAAACGGGTTTAGTACCTAGTACACGACACGAAAATATGACGTCACCACAACAACACATTTCTTGTTTGTGACCGAGCGGCTCATAATTCCTCGTATTTGCATGTTGATATCGAGAAGTTTAATGTCATTTTATAAGGGTTTCGTGCAAAAGAAAAGCGAAAATGGCGACTGAACCTCAAAGTTAAATATATAGATATAATTCAGGTGTGTTTTTATTGTTCATTTCTTTAACTTATCTACAAAAAATAGGGTCTTGAACATATACTACCTAGGGGCCTAAACTAGTGGCTAGTGCTAGTTAACTACTAAATTTTAGTTCCTATGAATAACAATTAATGAAAAAAATAATGGAAATTCAATTTCACCCATGCCTTGTTAGTAATTGATAAGAAAAAAAATTAGAAGTTACTAAGTTTAAGTAGGTTTTCACATGTTTCAAAGTGTGGTCAGAGTCGCCATTTCCAGTCATCCGATGGTCATGTCAAACTAGATTCGATCAGCTGATTACCATACCCTATGTTACTGTATCCTGAGTAAAATACATATAAAAAAGTAATTTGAATTAAATTTGGTGGGGGTCGTCAAATGGGAAAGATCCCAAAGCTCATAATATATTTGTAAACTCGTAATATATTCGTAACCAATTATAAATGCAAATAAACAACGAAGACTAACTATATGACACGTACATTTATAGAAATTTGCGATCTATAAGCTAATTCTATTAAATGTAAAATAAAAATTACCCTGGGTCTTTTATTTTATCATCTTAGGGAATTACTAAATGTCATCGAGATTAAATTGAATAACTTTCTTTTTGTAAGTTCTACCTCTCAGAGAGTTTAATTAATTTTTATTAATCAGATTACTGATTTCAATTCTAACGATAATTTAGACTTCTAGGTACCAAGAAAGAAAACAAATCGATTTGGCTAATTTCAACATCTTCAACTAAGTTGCTGCAAGGATTTATCGTCACACTCCAAGTAGTCATTTTTTGAATGTCAGAAGAAATCTTCTCAGTTGTTTTGAAGCAGACGCTAAATATATCATCAAACTTTCTTCAGACATTATCAAACATTCAGAATCAGATGAAATTACCAACCGATAATAAATCAAAGGAACATCAAATTGTGATGATTTTTGATTTATCAGAAACTTGACTTCAGAACCTCTTCAGTTATTTTGTTATCCCAATTTATACTAAAATATTGAGCATCCACAACCACTAACCCTAAACATCAAAAACCCTCAATCACAATCCCTAAAATAAGGTACCCTCAATCAATAATTCTAAAACATTAGTCATTAGGTAAATCAAAGTACTTACTCTATAAGGTCAGGTACTCTCAATCTTTTACCCTAAAACATCAGGTACCATCAACCACTAAACCTTAAACATCTGGTATTCTAAAAAAGTAGCCTAAAATCTGAATCAACCATATATAGTTCACAAATAACTAGACAAACCATCCAAGTTACGATAAGTATCCAAACCAGTCATATAGCTTTGAATTTAATTTAAATATTATGTAATTGAAGAAACATGTGCCAAAAATGAAGTATTAAGTAGCTGAAGTATAAGTGATAAATGGTGTATCAAGTATTTATAAGCAAAAAATCCCTCAAATGAAGCTGCACCTAGGTGATAGTTTAGGGGAAATCAGATGGTCATGGGCATAATATAATTCTAAAGGCTGTGCCTAATAACCAAGTAAACCCCTCCCTCACCCCTTCTCCCTCCCCCCCAACACAACCTGTACAATAATAATAATAATATCGCAAGAGCCTTAACTAGATCAGCGATAAAAAAGGTTACGACTAGGTATATAGGTAGTGTAGCGGCGAGCTCGTGCCTGGAGTTGTGGTCGGCTTTCATAGCTCGCGGCCATCTTTGCTCGCTCACTGTGTCTCTTATAATTACTTATGCATACGTAATCCAGACAATATTAGTGTATATTCACACAGACTCATTGATGGAATGTGAGGCCACAGAACTAGTGGTTTGGTACCAGAAAAGTCAGTGGTGTCTTATTAGGTAGCATATTCTGTTAGTAAACCTAGCCATTTGTACGTCACATGAATAATCTCTACGATTTATCATAGTCAGCATCTGACGAAACTTGTTTTGTACGTAGGAACTGTGACACTTTGAATATATTTCGAACTGAATGTAATTGAAGAATAAATGTTCTACAGTCTCTGTTAAAAAACTTTAAATTTTAAGTTTCACCAATTATGAATTATGATCATCTGTGATGCAGGTAAATCTTTTGACCTAACGCAGTTATTTTCATTCGAAACTGTTTATATTTTTAGGTTAATATCATTCGAAATACTTCTGTCAATGAGTGATATATATAATAAATAATATCAATTATTTAAACATATTTTTCAGAAAAAAATTAGTGCAAGATTATTTAGAAGATCAAAAAGAGATCCGTGATTTAGATAGAAATGCTTTCTCTGAACCCAAAGTATCTGGGATATTATATTAGATTCAAGCAAGCAACATGAATATTTATCAATATTTTATCAACGAATTAGAATAATTTATTCTGAGGTTAATCCAAATAATCTTGAATTACTATTCTCTATAATTCTAAAATATATCCATGAAGATTTAAAGCCCAAGCTAATCGATTGTTAAATGGTCGAATCGAAGGAAATATTCGCAATTCGTACAAATTAGTTGGAAATTATCCACATCTAATGGAAGTTAATGGATATAACAGAATTATTTAATTATTACTTCCGACTGCTAATTTTCCAATGAAATAAAATAGTTTACGATGTAATACTATTTTAAACGAATGAGTTGTTAAATATATTTTTTTTAAACGAAGGAAAGAATTTAAAAAAATTACGAGTAAGATAATAACTTATGCATTAATAAATTGAGGTAGACAATATATTTTAGCTCGGAATGCCCCCAGACAAGAGATAAAAACATCGCTTTAACTTTTTTGAATTATTTATAGTTCAATGTATCACTAAGTGGATCATTTTAACCTATTGCCCCACATGTGTTCAATACCAACCCATCATTGTCTATACGACTAAACGTTCCAACATTGACAAAACTGGTTGAACAACCAACTGTGGTGATTAATATTTCAGCACAATCCTAACTAGCTTCCCTTTCATTTCAGTGCCCCGCCCTTCCCTCTCCCCTTCACAGTAAGTCTCAGTACACATGGCTACTGGGCATTAACAAAAAAAAGTATAAGATGCTACTGTTTGCCTGCACACAGTAGCACTTTCCTCCTTTTCACTCCATCCATCCCCACTCTCCTGTGCTGGAGATATCAGTTCCTATCTAAAAAGACAGTTCTGGACTTTTATTAGGGCTATAGAAGGCTATTTGCATCCTCATGAAGAAGCAGTCAGTGGTTAAGTATCGGTAGGTAGCCCGTCAAAAAGCTCATAAATCTGGTGCTCGAGACCCGTATGGAAATATCAAAGCCATTTGCATAATGCCTTGACAGACACTATGCAAGGTATTATTGTGAGAAGGTTAGCAGCACTAGTGTGTCACGACCAGCTCTAACTACATTTTATCACACTAGCATTAGTTCCCTGTAACCTATTCACTGTAATTTATTACCAATTTGACATCTAGTATCTATTGGTTGAAATAAATATTTGTTTTTTGCAGCTGGAAAGCTGTTTGCTGGTTTAAAAATAGACTGAACAATGTACCTTGTTCAGTTTGTATAGTGTGCTGCTACTGAATCAATGAAAACATTATACAGTTTGGTAGAGAAACTTATGAGTTGTTCAATTTGCTTTCGAGGTTTACAGTATTATTATGATGTACACTGCTGAATTCTAATGAGACTTTGTATACTAATATTTGCAATTTCATAAAGAACAATTTAGTACTCTGCTCTCATACAAAGCTGGTTAGTTACAACGGTACAAATGATAATGAACTTATAGGCAAGCTACTTAAGAAATCAGAGAGTAATGTGAATCATTGCCCTGGTGCAAATATAGCCTTCAAATGGATAAGTTTGCACTCAATAATCCAGTTCCATATATCCACTTGCTGGTTGGATGTTTTCTATCAGTTGCGCCCTGACTCTCTAAACAGATAAATTCCTATGTCCTGCAGTAGCCCTTAGGGTACTGGACAGCTTGCGTGATACCTCCCCATTAGAGCAGCTATGTGTACCTAGGTGATACTGCTTTATTGTACCTAGCTGTGAGGATACCTAGGGGATACTGCTTCATTGTACATATGGGAATACCTAGGTGATACTGCTTTATTGTAGATAGAGGAATTACTACCTATGTGATATTGCTTTCTCGTAGCTAGGTTAGGTACACCTTATGGCTTATAACGACTACCGTCAGAAATCGAAATTAATCCATTAGAAAATTTGTAATGTTCACTTCCTAAATTCTTATGTTGTAATTACAATTAGGTTAGGTACTTCTAGTTATAGCCAGTGATAACTAGGTTTGTTATGCTAAACGAGCTCATCCTTGTGTCTAGCTATTTAGATTTAAGTAGTGATGCAATATCTTATGACAATCCATTACAAATCATGTCAGTATTTTTCCACTGCAGCTCTTGTCTTGAGCCTATATTAATATATAAGCTTGCCTATAATCTGAACTGTCAGCCGGGACAGTTACAAAACTAAGGGTACTTCTATAAGTGCTAAGTTTAAAGTTCTTCAGAAGGTGATAATTTGTCTAGTAGAGGTTGATGGTCCGTTAGTCCAGATTCGTAGAGCTCAAGCGAAGACATCATTTAAATTAGCTAATGTATAGCTAGATCTCTTATTTTCAATTTTATACCCTTATGTGTGTTATCGATTTTGTGTCTTATTTTCTAAAACAATAGGGGAGGATGATCATCAATGGGACAAAAAACACAGAAAGATTGATATTTCATTTACTAAGGGCAAAGTATGAAAAATAAAAAATCCATGTGTAATATAGATATTCCTTTATAAAATGAAACTAACTCGAATGCTATCACATATTCTGTTGACTAGAAAAAAATTAAATAAAAACAATAAAAATTGTCCCATTGTATAACAGCACTGGTGAACAATGGGACATACCCTGGTGAACGATGGAACAGTTTATCCAACTTGTATATTGTTGAGGTTATGGTCAAATTTCAAGTTCGAATTATCTCTTTATGTTGTCCCACACTCAGTTGGTTCATATATCATCAGTTTAATGTCCTCTAGCCTCACCGATGTCATGTTAGGAACATTTGTAAAATTAAGCTCATTGCACTCGAATTTTCACCTAACATCAATATTTCGTATTTATCTTTTTCATGCCTTTGACCAACAGAATACGTTTTAGAAATCGAATCAAATTCTACAAGTTCATAAACCTTCATTTCCAACGTTTTCGGTAGAGATTTAAGTTCCTCAGACGAATGGATCAGTTAAATTAAGAGTTCTATACCAGACCAAGAACAATAGTTCACAGGCCATCTACGGCGGATACTTTATGAAGTGATTTCGAAGGCCTTATCCTTAGTGGCACCAGCAAAAAGCTCTTCTTTCTCTGGTGTATCCGTTGCAATCATGCTGCGTCTTTTTCTTTTATTAGTGAATTTTTTTTTCTATGCAGTGCTTTGTGATGACCTCAGATTGCTAAAGCCCTTGAACATGGTCGAAAGTCCCGCTTCAGCTGGAAGTTCTGTTTCTACAAGAAGCCCTGAAGCTACAGTTCACGTTATTTTATCGAAAATAGATATTCGTTAATTCATATGGAGTAACTAAACAGTTTGGTTGACAATAGGGCACTGTCCCATTGTTAACCAAATTTTCTGTCCCAATGATCACCATGACGCCATTTTGAAAACATATGGGTATAGCAGCTCAACTACAAAAGTACAAAGGCAATCCTTTCATATGATCATATTCTACATATTACTTAATATTATGTAAAACTGCCGTAAGCATTACATGTTAAATTAACAGATTTATAACAATTGAAACAAAGTACGAAAAATTTAGTTTTCCCCCCTCTAAAACACGTTTTCGCTTTTACCCAGGGCTGACTGCAATGCGAGTGAATGCACTGAAGTATGCCTAATTTACCACTAAGATTTTATTACAAATTACCTTCAAATAAAAAAGTTATTCATCATGTCCCATCGTTCCCAGTGTCCCATTGATGACCATCCTCCCCTAATGTAGAATTCATATTTTTACTCAATCAACCTGAAAAATGAAGGACAAACATCAGTAAAGCGTAACGCTATAATTCATATTTAGTGTGATCATATCAGAAATTCAGAATATTATACGATATCTAAATACTTTAAACCGCGATTATACTGCTATGATATGGTGATACTGCTTTATTATTGCTGTGGTGATAACTAGGTGATACTGCTTTATTATTGCTGTGGTGATAACTAGGTGATACTGCTTTATTATTGCTGTGGTGATAACTAGGTGATACTGCTTTATTATTGCTGTGGTGATAACTAGGTGATACTGCTTTATTATTGCTGTGGTGATAACTAGGTGATACAGCTTTATTATTGCTGTGGTGATAACTAGGTGATACTGCTTTATTATTGCTGTGGTGATAACTAGGTGATACTGCTTTATTATTGCTGTGGTGATAACTAGGTGATACTGCTTTATTATTGCTGTGGTGATAGCTAGGTGATACTGCTTTATTATTGCTGTGGTGATAGCTAGGTGATACTGCTTTATTATTGCTGTGGTGATAACTAGGTGATACTGCTTTATTATTGCTGTGGTGATAACTAGGTGATACTGCTTTATTATTGCTGTGGTGATAACTAGGTGATACTGCTTTATTATTGCTGTGGTGATAACTAGGTGATACTGCTTTATTATTGCTGTGGTGATAACTAGGTGATACTGCTTTATTATTGCTGTGGTGATAGCTAGGTGATACTGCTTTATTATTGCTGTGGTGATAACTAGGTGATACTGCTTTATTATTGCTGTGGTGATAACTAGGTGATACTGCTTTATTATTGCTGTGGTGATAGCTAGGTGATACTGCTTTATTATTGCTGTGGTGATAGCTAGGTGATACTGCTTTATTATTGCTGTGGTGATAGCTAGGTGATACTGCTTTATTATTGCTGTGGTGATAGCTAGGTGATACTGCTTTATTATTGCTGTGGTGATAGCTAGGTGATACTGCTTAATTGTTTCTATAGCGATAACTTGGTGATACTGTTTTACTGTAGCCATGGCGATAACTAGGTGATACTACTGTATTGTAGCTATGGCGATAACTAGGTGATACTGCTTTACTATTGTTGTGGTGATAACTAGGTGATACTGCTTAATCGTTTCTATAGCGATAACTAGGTGATGCTGCTTTATTATATCCATAGCGATAACTAGGTGATACTGCTTTGTTGTAGCTATGGCGATAACTAGGTGATATTACTTCACTCAAGACGGTTATGTTCTATGTAGGTAAATATTACTAATTCATAGCAGCAACTCTACATGTCAAGCTGTTATTAATTTATTAGTTTTTAAGTTACAGTCTTATTCTGTACAGCTACTGCCAACTATATTCTATACTGCTACTGATGTGCTACAGTGCTAAGTTAATATAGTTTCTCAGTTAATATATATTCTCAGTTAATATATTTTCATTTATGTAGTCTGGGCATGTACAAATAATTAATAACCAACATGAGTACTAAACTAAATATTTTAGAAATAAATGGCTTCTTAATAAACACCACAGCATTTTATTATGTATTTATTTAAAAAAAAATTATTAGCAATTTTTCTTTTAATGATAGTCGGAACTTTTCATTTGATGAAATTAATGATCTCGTACATTAAAGTTACAAAATTTAAGTGTTAACGATTTAATGAAAACAAAACACCTGTTCAGTAATATCCCAATGTTAATTACCTCCAATCGAGTCACCATTAGAGTCAGGTTTATTTTCACCGCTAAAGTCATTCACACTCGATTGCTGCGCTATTTTTAGGAGAATTAACTAATATTTATTATTTCAATGGCCTAAATATTTTACATACATATTGTTTAAAAAAACATTGTGACGTTATGTGCTAAAATTTGTAATATTGATATGAGATCACCAACTACAATCACACAGCTTCAGTAGAACTTTGGGAATAGCTGCAGCATTCGATGAATTCGAAATTTATTTTCTATGAAGTGAGTCATTTAAAAAAAGTAATAAACACGAGTGGTTTGTTGCTTATCTGACCAACTTAAAGAATTACAATAAACTAATTCTACAGAACATTGCGAAATCATGTGTAAAAGATTTTGAAAATTCGAACCGTTTCTGAAAAATGATTAAAATGAAAATCAGAACAACACTCACGGCACTTTTAAAGAGCTGTTCATCGTATCTAAGATCAGAAATGAAATTGGGAAGAACGCTTTTCATTGGAAACATATGCTATATATTTCTAAACTATGCATATTTTGAAAAATCTCGATGGTATTCATACGGATGATGTGAATAGTTTATGAAAGGGGAAGAAGAGGTCTTGCATATTCTCGAATTTTTAGTTAGATAGATGCGCATTTATCTCTTCATTTTCCTTTTATATCTCCAAGATATGTCACAATCCTAGGTAGATCAGAGTTTTTGGATCAAAGAACATTGTCACCGAATTGTTTGGCTTTATTAACCACTTCACTATTAATGTATTCGCTTGTTTTCATTTTCTTAATTAACGACAGAGTCATGGCTTTAGTTTTGAAAGCAGATGCCAGAAACCTGATAAATTGGTCACAATTTGCATATATATGGTAATTCGATAGCAAGGATGACATTTAGTCTTGTAACCTACATTCTGATATAAGAGGGTAATAGATGTAATAGTTTCTGAGGATACCTGTTCTAACTGTCCTTGGTCTATGAACTGTAGCGAGTATACCTACCATTCAATCGATAGTTCCTTAATAGGTATGATATATATAACTATTAGTTATTTATTACCTATCAAACTTATTCTTCTAGAATATTTCGTCGAATGATTCCTATGGTTCTACATTTAATCTAAATACGCTTATAGTAACTGCCATTTTTATGCTACATTCTGAAACATTAATTTCAGTTTTTTCCAGTTCTTCAGGGAGGAGCACGGAAGGATAGGAATCTTGTACCACAGCCTCACAGGATAGTAATATTAGGAAGCCTGAGGCTTCCAACAAAGGGATGCCTGGTAGGTAATAAGCAGCTAAGCTACAATTTGAACAAGAAAGCCTTTTCTTCCCATTTAAATTGGCTGACACCTGACCTTTGTGCTAGCGATCCATTTACCTAAGATGGTTGGTGCACTTACTCTTCTTTACATACTTTTCTCGTTTACCCAGCAAACGCCCTTAGCATTGTGGGTATGTAAGGCAACTTATCAATTGAATATCTTCGTAATTTCACCTTTAAGAACTGTAATATCAATTGAAATCAACTGAATTTGCCTTATCATAAGCACATGGTAGGTTTAACGAATTACTTGCGATGGCAAGAGTAAATATTTATTGTTAAAGTAAGTTACCTGATAAACAAATATGAGAGTACATGAGGCCTCTACATAATATGAATGAGAAAACTTATCATCAATGTTCAATATCATTTAAATTAAACTATATCATTTCATGAAGTTTTCACTACATCACTACCTACATGCTGTTTCACCACTTATTATTGTTGTTTCCAAGTTACCACCAGTAACAATGAGTCAGTTGTGATGTGGAATCCCAAATCTTTTCCGATGATTAGTACCTATATTTCTGCTAGAATTCCAAATTTTTAAACACTGATTCTGTCAAAATGGATAGACTGAAGATGATTAAATGTCTCTCTAGCGAAAAAGTCACCGCTGATCAATGTAATTCCCACTGTTGTGTCTCCTAATAGAATGATTGTAGGCGATTTAGTCGTATTACAGGCAGCTTATCACGACTTCTAGGCTCTAAACTACCAAATGAGTCACGAACTCTATAATAAAATCTGTGGAAATTAATTCGAGGAGATTCTTAAAATGAAAATCTCTTAGATAAGATTTTCATTTCTGAATAATATTTTGACAGGTTTTTGTTAAAGTAGAACCTAACTATTATCTAAGGCAGATGCTATGATAAAAAGATTAACTTTCGCCAATAAATAGAATTATTTAACACAGATACTAGTTGCCAAGTGCATTTAACTCTTAGAAGTTAGTCGATCTATATAGAAATTAAAAATTATTCAGGAATGTTGTTGACCGATTTCATTCCTAACTTAGGTAACTCCATTGTGAATAACTAGGTACAACTACTAAGAGACCGCCATTTAATTATGGATGCATAACATTACCATTTCTCTTCTGCTTTTGTTTCTTAAGCATCATGGCATAGATTCCATATTCCTCTGGCTCCATTCTCATCAGTAGACCTCTATTGGTGGAGCCGTTAAAACGTCACGCGGGACCGTAACTTACTAAAGTAACTGCCAACTGTTGCCATCACAAATGCAAGTGAGAAGTGCAGTGGCCGAGAGATACCGAAGGCCCTGACTGCATTTTTGAGACAATATAGTTTTTTCATCACCGTCTGAGTATATTCGGCATTGTGTTCAGTAAGGGTCGAGTTAAAAAACTATTAATGCAATATATCTTACAAGAAATGACATCTTGAATTGCGTCTTAATTTTGCAATTGAACTTCAATTAAACTACTTCCCTTCATTCTATGCGATGTAGATACATACAATCTTTTAAGCTTTCATAAACTCCTCATATTTTAAAATAAGATTTTATTGCATTCATTAATAACGAGTTAGGTCAAGTTTTGAGACTAGTGCAATTTCAAATTTTTGT
This sequence comes from Caprella mutica, assembly GCA_947561585.1. Classification (NCBI taxonomy): domain Eukaryota; kingdom Metazoa; phylum Arthropoda; class Malacostraca; order Amphipoda; family Caprellidae; genus Caprella; species Caprella mutica. The sequence goes on from CANNZV010000529.1 coordinate 19,424, forward strand.
TTACTCTTTTTTTTACACTACCTAACGATTCCAATACTAACAAAAAACATCTAGATAGCAGAGAGACATCAAGAAGTGTTCTCTGTTATCGTTTTAGGTGTTTTTAGAGTGCGATAGACTCTTATGGCCCCAGGCGAAGACTCCAAAGCAGTGGCAGATGTCACCACTAGTTTAGTTCTCTCACCTCAAAAGTTACCTACCTACCTAAACACCATAGGGACACTAGTCCAATTAAAACTACTATGCTAATTTCTTAGGATGTTTTAGGAAATATCTTTGGAAGTAAATAATTTTAGAAAATTGTGAGGTAAGTGGTTTGATATTTGTTGAAGGAAATAGTTATTTTGTGAGTCAGTTTACCGAACTAGAACTGTTTAGGGTGTGGCTGTTTCTTCTTCTAAAAACCGATCTCTATAATTAGGTAATTTAAACACTTCTAATAAAAGAATTGACGTCAAAATAAACGTATAATCATTTAACTGCGTCATTATGTTTTCGTAAATCGTCTATTTTTATTTATATGTTTGACTATTTAAAAAAGAATTTATGAAAATATTTAATTTTAAAATAATTAGAAATTTTATTTTAAAAATATTATTGTATGACAAGTTTCTATTTTAAAAATTGTTCTATTTGTTAGCTACATTATAAGATGTTTTTTTAACCAATAAGATTGTTTTGTATAGGATATTAAAAAAATTCAACATAAGAGAATTATTTTAATAGAAATGTACACTTATGGTTTGGGTTTTGTAAAAAATAACATAAAAAAACAACACAGTGAAAAAACGAAACAGAAGAAAACAAATCACGAAAAACACATTTAGACTATTAATGTAAAGAAGCACCAATAGAAATATAGTATATTTAATATTTACATCATTGACTATCAAATCTAATTCTGTTATCAACTTAAAACGTTGATGTGATAGAAATTTCATCAGACATCACGGTTAACAAACACCATAATCTGTTGTAAAATAATTATCCGGAATTAATTGATTCAAAACGATTTTGAACTTTAAAAAAACAATTTGAAACATATTTTCCAGATGGAAAGTTATAGTGAGGCAACCTTAGATTAAGAAGGCAACCCGCATAATCTTCTATGGCCCCACCATAACTTTCTCTCTAGGAATATAGGTTCAATTTTAAGAACTGATTCCTTCTTTTTTTCCTCATTGTGGAATTATTTATATTTCATACTACAGTTCAACTTCAAAATCGTGGTGAACTTAAAAAAAATCCCTCGAAATCACAATCTAGCGACTCATGATGTCTTCTATCATGAATCCTTTTTTCCGCGGTTTTCTGTCTAATTCGTTAGGTTTGCCAACCATAGGATCGTTGAGAGGGACAACAGGATGGTTATAGGCATCTGCAGGAGTCGCAAAGGATTTAGAAGTACTTTGGATAACGGAATCTCTAGAAAATGGATGGTTATTTTGATTTAGAGATTCAGGATCAGATGTGGAAGAATTTCCAGACGAACATGACGTCAAGTACTGCAAACAATGTGTACTCTTAGATGGATATGAATGAGGTTGACTATAAGATGGGTAGAACATAGAAGATCTTCCGTCATTCAGAACCTGGTCGATGCTACGCTTCAGTTCTGATTGTCGAGAAGGAGTTCTGTAAGAACTGCTGAAGGAGTAACTAGCTACAGGAGCAACATTCGTTGTCGAAACTTTCGAAATATAACTGAAAGTGTCACTATTTTCACAATAGAGGACATTCGAAACATCAGAGTTGTGAGCTATAGGAGAGGGGCAAGGCGTTGTGGAGTAACTGGAAGAAACTGGTGAATGTTCAGAGAGTGGAATGATAAGGGATGATATTTTAGTGAACCGAGACAGAGGATTAGAATTCGTCTCCAAGCTGTCACTGAAAGAAGTCTTGTTACATAATTTAGTGTAGGTCTTTTCATCTTTGCAATTATCATTTGAAGAGTTGTGACACGTGCCTTCATCCTCTCTATCGGTAGGTTCGGTTTCTGACTGAGAGTGCATTTCATTCAAATGATTTTCGGTTGCAGTTTTCAAAGATCTCTGATGATGAAACTCTCTTAGATCAACTTCTAATCCGTATTCAATGGTATTCATTTTGTACCTAGAATCACTGTCACTAGAAATCTCAGTTTTACGGCAGTGATCACTAAAGCCTAGTTTGTCATTTTGCGCTTTATATCTAAAATCAATAGGTGAATCAGGCCACTTACTCATATGACTGTCACTATTGATGCTATCGTAGTCCCTCCTGTTCTCCTCATCCTCCAGTCTGTACATAGAATAAGGATGTTCAGGCTTACCCGGATCTATCTCTTCCTCTTCACTCTCCAATTCCTCCAGATCATCCAATTCTTCCTGTTCTTCTTCTTGACGCGAAACAGCCTCTTCCATTACAAATCCGTTGCTAGCGGGTTCCACCACTATATTTTTAGGTCCAGGAGCATTACCTTTCACTAGCGTCGCTTTGTTCTTGTAAGGTTCAGTAGCTTTGTCGTTAGAAATATGTCCTCCTATCGAATGTGTTAGCATATGTCGACGCAAGTCACAATTTCTCCTGAAGACTGCACTGCAGGTGGAACATTTGTAAGGCTTTAAGTCCGTGTGTGTTAGAAGGTGGGTCTTTAGGTTGCTTCGCTGGTTGAAGCTTCTCCCGCATGTGGGACACTTATGAGGCGACTCTTCCATGTGAAGTATTTTATGCACGGCTAGTGTCCTGCTCTGGCAGAACCCTTTGCCACACTCTAGGCATTTGAACGGCTTTTCTTTGCTGTGGATGTACCTAAAGAACAAAATACTCTCATCAGAAAAAATAATTCTTATTTATATTATCAAATCACAAGCAAACTTACTAGAAAACGAAAATTATTTTTTGTGAAACGAGAAATCCATTTGCAACCTTTAATGTGTATATAATTTATTAGAATTTGACTTCTAATAAATTAGAAACTGTTAAGAGTTCATCTGATATTATATTACAGGTGTATATTTTCTAGTTAGTTACCATTAACCACGATGACTATTGAATAAATGACGAATGTGTTCGAAAATTAGTTAGCTATTTGATGAACGATAGTATTGAGCACTCGTATTCTTATTTCTATTAGATCGAGTAGAGAGATAATGTTGTTTGTTATTTAAATGTATATTACTGCAATTATACGAATTCAAGTAAGATTTAGAGGTCAATATTTTAATTGGAATTGAATAAATAAGAATTATATAGCATACAAAGTAGGTAGATAAAAATTCTGATGTAAATAAAATAAATCACTTTATATTGTTTCTAAGTAATGATTTTGTCCATTTAAGGAAAGTCAAATTTGGGTCATTTTTTCGGCATACCAGGAAAATTAATTTCAGTTATGGACATTTTAGCATAAAGAATTTATATTTTATTAACACATTCGTGAAAAATATTTGAATTTAATCGGTGTTTTTCGGCATAACGTTTGACGTTATTCGAGGTAGTTTTAATGACTATACGTCCTTGACGTTATTCAAGGTAGTATTTTGACATTACTTTAGATATAGTTTAGTGACTATTCGTTGACGTTATTCAAGGTAGTTCTAATGACTTCAGTTTGACGTTACTCAAGGTAGTTTTAGTGACTAGTGGTTGACGTTACTCAAGGTAGTTCTAGTGTTTGACGTTACTCAAGGTAGTTCTAGTGTTTGACGTTACTCAAGGTAGTTCTAATGTTTGACGTTACTCAAGGTAGTTCTAGTGTTTGACGTTACTCAAGGTAGTTCTAATGTTTGACGTTACTCAAGGTAGTTCTAGTGTTTGACGTTACTCAAGGAGTTCTAGTGTTTGACGTTACTCAAGGTAGTTCTAGTGTTTGACGTTACTCAAGGTAGTTCTAATGTTTGACGTTACTCAAGGTAGTTCTAGTGTTTGACGTTACTCAAGGTAGTTCTAGTGTTTGACGTTACTCAAGGTAGTTCTAGTGTTTGACGTTACTCAAGGTAGTTCTAGTGTTTGACGTTACTCAAGGTAGTTCTAGTGTTTGACGTTACTCAAGGTAGTTCTAATGTTTGACGTTACTCAAGGTAGTTCTAGTGTTTGACGTTACTCAAGGTAGTTCTAGTGTTTGACGTTACTCAAGGTAGTTCTAGTGTTTGACGTTACTCAAGGTAGTTCTAGTGTTTGACGTTACTCAAGGTAGTTCTAGTGTTTGACGTTACTCAAGGTAGTTCTAGTGTTTGACGTTACTCAAGGTAGTTCTAGTGTTTGACGTTACTCAAGGTAGTTCTAGTGTTTGACGTTACTCAAGGTAGTTCTAGTGTTTGACGTTACTCAAGGTAGTTCTAGCGACTAAGGAGATAGCTTCTGTAGAGCAGCACAGAGAGGCAGCATAGAAATTGCCTCGTCACTGCATGACAAAGGAATAACCTCTTGTCATCTCATATTGTCATGTTAGGCGCATTTACGCATTTGTCGGGACTTTCTGCTTTGTCACTGAAACATTACGACAACCAAGGAGTAGCAGATATGTTCGCTCAGAAACCCAGTGTTATCACCTATCTTCATAAGAGTCATTCTAATGATTAAAGCCTGTGCAAATATTGCCAAAAGAGAGTATCTAACGTAAGGGGGATTTTAATCGACTATTTTACCCAGAATGATTACATGACTCACTAGTGGGTACCTAAGATAGTCCCTAACTCACTTGTGGTCCCTAAGATGGTCCCTGACTCACTTGTGGTCCCTAAGATAGTCCCCTACTGACTTGTGGTCCCTAAGATGGTCCCCTAACTCACTTGTGGGTACCTAAGATGGTCCCCCTACTCACATGTGGTCCCTAAGATGGTCCCCTGACTCACTTGTGGTCCATAAGATGGTCCCCTACTCACATGTGGTCCCTAAGATGGTCCCCTACTCACATGTGGTCCCTAAGATGGTCTCCCTACTCACTTTTGGTCCCTTATATGCTCCCCTACTCACATGTGGTCCATAAGATGGTCCCCTATACTCACTTGTGGTCCCTTAGATGGTCCTGTCTCCTGAATGCTTTACCACACACGTCACAAGGAAAGGGTCTCTCATCAGTGTGTGTTCTCTCGTGAATCAGAAGATTGTAGCTTTTGGTGAAGTGGCGGGAGCAGAACTTGCAGATGAACTGTTTCTTGGGGCGAGGTGCTCTGTTTGAAGCTGTGGATGGGGGAAATGAACAGTCAGAACTAGGAGATGAGTTTAGCTATTGCAACACATATGCAATGATGGTACAATATCATAATATTTACTATCAAGGAAAGAGTCACTACATGATGAGAGTCACTGCATTCACAAATCACAGTTTTCCAATTCCCTATCATTTTGAAATCTTACAAATTTATCGTCGTGTACCCAGACCAATTTTAAAATATCTACAAACATTACAATTAACAATTTATTTTCGAAATGTGAAATTGGCAAACTGTGAAAAGAAGATATTAGACTAAGTATTCACAACTCACAATTAGATATCTTATTGGCCACAGTCTGACCAAATAGAGGGGATGGTACAGAGGGGGATATCTGGGGGGCATTGCTCCCATTCAGGCCTTTGATGGGACTATCAGAACCCCTGGTGGGACTTCGATTCCTGGACACCACCGGGTGAAAGGCAGAGGGGGAACTGGGTCCTCCTGTAACCTAGGGGGAAATGCAAAAATACAAGAATGTTGTGAATTATCGTCTGTTGGTAAAAAGATATATCTGTTTTTTTACCTCTTAGTTAAAGGCACATCTGTTTTTTTACCTCTTAGTTAAAGGCACATCTGTTTTTTTACCTCTTAGTTAAAGGCATATCTGTTTTTCTTACCTGTTGTCCTGTTAGTCTGTTGGACAGGGCTCCTGTTGCGCCCCTGCACCCCTCTATGTACTGTGAGTGGGGGGAGTTCGGGTAGCCACCATAGGGGTACAGTGCCCCCTCTGATGCGGGAGAAACCACAGCAGTGTCCGCCCTCGACATCATGGGGGGGGGGGTGTCTGGTGGAGAAGAAGTAGGGGGAAGTTACAATAAAATTCATTATGGAGCAGTTAAGGAATTCATTATTAAACAATTTAAACAAACCAGACTAGTTTGTTAGATGAATATTTGACCAGACCGAAAGTAATATTTGAAGATAGGCCTTAGATTTAACCTCTCAAGGTCAACTCTAAGACCTCTTATGATCAAGTCTTAAATCTCTCAATGTCAATTCTTAGACCTCATATGGTCAAGTCTTAGATCTCTTCAGGTCAACTTTAGATCTTCTTCAGGTCAACTCTAGATCTCTTCAGGTCAACTCTTAAATCTAAGGTCAACTCTAGATCTCTTCAAGTTAATTCTAGATTTCATAAGATCAAGTCTTAGATCTCTTATGGTCAACTCTAGACCTCTTAAAGTCAAGTCTTAGATCTCTTATGGTCAAGTCTTAGATTTCTTATGGTCAATTCTTAGATCTCTTCAGGTCAACTCTAGATCTCTTCAGGTCAACTCTAGATCTCTTCAGGTCAACTCTAGATCTCTTCAGATCAACTCTAGATCTCTTCAGGTTAACTCTAGATCTCTTCAGGTCAACTCTAGATCTCTTCAGATCAACTCTAGATCTCTTCAGATCAACTCTAGATCTCTTCAGGTCAACTCTAGATCTCTTCAAGTCAACTCTAGATCTCTTCAGGTCAACTCTAGATCTCTTCAGATCAACTCTAGATCTCTTCAGGTCAACTCTAGATCTCTTCAGGTCAACTCTAGATCTCTTCAGGTCAACTGTTAGATCTCTTCAGATTAACTCTTAAATCAAGTCTAGATCTTTTAAGGTCAAGTCTTGTACCTACCAACGAACTTATAAGGTCACCATGGAGTATTGGTCTCTGTTCTTAAATTATTCAATTATGCTTTAATTATTCACAATTAAGCCAATTAGTTCTTTAAGTTGCAATACCTCTTTATTTCTTGGAAAACACGGATGGAAAGGTGATATTGGCAACGTTTCTATAAATGAATAGAAAAGAGCAGCAATTTTCATAAAGATTCTTGAAAATGATATATTGTACGAGAAATTTAATAACATTTTAAAAGTCCCCTCAAAGCTAATTTTTAATTCTTTTAATCACACTTTTTTGCAAACCCCATGATATTTCATAGAATGTATTTAATTTTATACACTTTTGAAGATTTTTATAATCAAAAGTCTTCCGATTGTCTAATTTACAGTCCAAGAAAAAAGAATATACACCATGTTTTTTTAAGAGCAGCTAATAAAGTTATTTGTTATTAATATCAAATATTCGTGTAAAGGTATAAAATTGGATAAACTTAATTGGATAAACGTTTACATATTTTAGTAAACAATTAATTACGAAAGTGCAATGTTTGTTCATAAGATTCGGTAAATTCCTAGTTCATGTCCCTATATCATTTAGGAACTAGAAATCTATCCAAATACCCCTTCCTAGTTCACGTCCCTAAATGATTTAGGGACGTGAACTACGTCCAATTTCAATAGTATTTTTTTCATTTGATTTATATATTAACAAATTATAAAATACTAGTGGATATCCGTGCAAAATGCACGGTAGCGTGTATATATTATTATATATTTTTTAATGTTAATATTTAAGTACATTACTTATTTTTTTTTGTTCATACACATTACACATCCCGTTTTCCATTACATTTCATAAGAATTAGGTACCAGTAAAGAGTAATTTTCCTTCCCGTGGCGTCATCAATTTGTGTAGAATACTGTCGTATAGATCATAAATTATTATATAAGATAGCTGTATAAATAACTACAAATTATAAACATTTTTCAAATAATCACATTATGAAAAATTAGCTACATCGATCAGTTCAATGCTTGAAATATAAGAAATAAAATCCCCATATATAGGTAGCAGCTGATATTCCATATATTTAGATTAATTAATATAATAATGTAAAATTTGATATAATTTGATTATAGATATTCTAAATATCATTAATTTCGAATATTTACTCATATTACCACCCATCAATATCAATATTAAAAATATTTATTATATTTTTAATCGTGCAAAATATTTCATTTATTTTCGTGAGAAAAAATGATAACCAGCGTATAATTTCGATTTTGATTTTCTAATTTTCGTCATATCTCGAAAAGTACTTCGATTTTCGAAAAAAAACAGTTAACGCAGTAGTTTTTGTAGACCATTTTTACATATAGTAGATATTTTTTCGATTCGATTAATGCAAAAAAATTTCTTTTATTCTGTATGTTACAATGTATTTCCTGATTTGAATTAAATCCCTATGTATTCCATTAAAACGTAAAATCAGAATAATTCAAAAACCCGTTCGAATTTCGTAAAACAAATCAATAGCGTTCTGTAGGACCATAGGCCGGAGGTTTCCAGAAAATTTCAGCCCATTCTGTTGGATAGTCTCTGAAAATATCCTGGAAAGTATGTCGAATTAATTCCTATGTATCCCATTATAAATCAAGTGTTAATAATTCAAAAACCCACTAATATTGCTCCAAGTAACACACACAAACACACACAGACAGATCTAGCGTATTATATTATATAGATGGGCCACAAAAATGTTTTCTCTCTTTCAAATACATGTAAATTGTTAGCCAATGGACGAAAAAACTATATCTTTGTCTCTTTTTCACCGCCTCTTATTGTACTATAAAAAGGTAAAAACTATTTCGAACTGATTGACATAGTAGTGTCTATTCAAAAGAACTAACTGTCTTAAGCTTTCGGAAATCTATAAATATTTGTGTTGTATATACGCACACAGGAACAATTATCTACTTACCACTGCTGAACATAATCACTTCACTAGGAATAGAGATGGATATTCGGTACCCCAGTTTCAACGTTTATCACTAGCTCAAAATTCCCTCTCTTATATAGTACCTTCTTCCTATAATAGTATTCCACCTCATATAAGAAATCAACTTACTTTTAGCTCATTTAAATCATTATTAAAAAAATACTTAATTTCTGACTATTCTGGTTGATCATTATAAAACTATTTGTTCGTCAGGTTAGTGACGAGACAAATATCTCTTGTCTCGTCACTAATTTGTTTGTAGCTGTGTCATTTGTATAGCAATATTTTTTTTTCTCTCTGTCTCTCGTGAATTTTGATATTTTTACGTTTATGTGTTAATAGTCTGTCTTGAATAAAATCATGAATAAATTGCCCAAAAGATCAATGTTGGTCTAGTAAGGGCTTGTATGTTTATAATGTATATTTTAATTAGCAATTAATAAAATGAAATGAATATGTATACATTATTCTTACAATAAAATTTGTTTGTTTGTTTAAGAACGGGTTCAAGAGTGCAGCATCAATTGCTCGTGATTTCAGTGAAGAGACGACAGGAAAACCTCTATCTGGGAAATCAGTTTCTCACAGGTTAAAAGAATTGGGATTGCATGCTATAGTGTGCCAGTGACGAAACCTTTAATCTCAAAGAAGACCCAAAACACCCATTTGAAGTTCGCTAATGAGCATCTTGCTTGGACTTATGACAAGTAGGATTAAGTTCACGAATCCAAGTTTAATTCGCTTGGATCTGGGAAAAATGTATGTGAGGCGTAAAACAGGTGACTGATTATCACTAAATGCGAAAAAAGTCTGTTAAATTCGGGGGAAGTGTGATGGTTTAGGGCATGATTACCTCTGAGGATGTTGGTCCTCTAGTCTGTTTATACGGCAGAGTTAATGCGGAGGCTTATAAATGGATCCTACAACAACATAGATATAAATATCATAGAAGAATATTATGGTAATAGATAATTCTTAAATTATTAGGGGGTCTAGAACGTCTGCTTTGGAACCAAAGGCCATATCGCTGAAATCAAAAGGAAATTAAGTGCAAGGGACTGGAAGAAGCAGTCAAAAAGGAAAGTGGCTCCATGAACAAAGTAACCTACCACCGTTGGTGAAACGCTCATTGTTGTAGAAAAGGTACTCCGTGAATGCAGTCACTTACCAAGGAATGTTACGAAAATAGACACAAGCACCGGGACACAAGAGGAAAATGAAGAGGTGATAGTAAATGAAGCCTACGAGCCTACCAAACATAAAATCTAAGATCTCGTAGTTGAAGAGCATAACCCTAGCGCTATCCTCTAAAACTGTAAGTAGCGTTAAAAAAATAATAAACATGGTAAAAATACATGAAAAATATTACAACAGTTCGGACACAAGGAACCCCCCCCCCCCCCCCTTCTCTTCCATTCACCACAAACTGCTTTAGAAAATCTCCTGGGTGAGGAAATAAATTTTATAATTTTATACGAGATAAATCTGATACTATCAGAATGAAAAAAAAACAAGGTAAAGGAAAATTATTTAAAGTTAAATAAGTGTAAGAATAATTTAATTAGTGACATTATTAAAAAAAGTTGTTGAATCGAAGAATAAATGTATTTTCCCCTCAAAAGTTTTTTTTTTTTATTAGCTAAATTCATTCAAATGAATAGTTTTAATTAATTAAATTCTATGTGAGGGTTAATACAACAGAACAGATAACTAAGAATGTGGTGTAAAACTTATAATGTTTAGATTTAAAAGATAGGGTGTGATATTTGATTCTTTATAACTGAAGTGTAATAAATTTGTGAACCTTCATTCACGGTTAATAACTATATTATATACGTACTATATTATGGGATATATTATATAGTATACGTAGTGTGTACTATACATTATATGATTAAAGATACTGTATGATAAATTAAATACTATTATTTCCAAATTTCGTGTTACTTATAATATATGAAAATACAACACACACTTAATGATCAACTTTCTTGTTATTGAACATACATACAAACAATAAGGAAATTGCTCCTATTAAAAAAAGGTTAAAAATTTAAAGGAAAATAGAATAAAATAAAGTAAGTAAAGACCTAGCTTGTTATCTTTACTTAAAGTTTCGCAGTAAAGTAAGTAAAGATCTTTACTCAGTAAGTTCCTGACTAAGTACACTCATAGCTACTTATTAAATAGTTACAATAATCTCACCACTAACTGAAAAAGGGTGTATGAATAAATGGACATGAGGGCATCCGAAGCTAACTTTAAACTTTAGGGCAAACAGAGTTATTTTCATTTCTGAAGATTACTACAGTGAGCTATTTATAACGTGAAGGATATCATCTCAAAAAAGTATACTACATTAAAACAATCGACAATACTTATATATTGAATATGGTTATTATGTTTCGACTGATAGTGAGAACAAAAAAGAATTTTAAATAGGTAATGCGATAAATTTAACTGATATATTAACACACAAAATTGAATTCTAATTTCAATTCTTACGGTGGCACTTGTTCAAAGCAACTTTGTTTATATTATATAGGCTACATATTATATGGTGTCCGGAAAACTGCCAGGCGGAAAACTGCCAAGCGGAAAACTGCCAGGCGGAAAACTGCCATACGGAAAACTGCCAGGCGGAAAACTGCCAATCACTTAATGGGAATTTACGTATTTTTTACTTTTATTATTTAGTTATAAATACATTTAAACAACATTTTAATTAAAAAAACGGCGTCAGCCCTTCGTTAAGGGGATATTCATTTTTACAGTAATAACAATATAGATATTGGATTACTTAATATCCAAATGAAAATTATATTTCAACAAAGCTACCTTATTAAACACACAGTAAACCAAACTTCAGTACACATAAGGAAGTAACAATTACCATTTTATACTTATTTGCTATGTCACGTACATTTTAAAAAATATGTTAAGTTACGTATATAGTCCCTTGTTTTTAATTTCCTATATTAATGTCAGCAATATAACCTTTGGTTCAAAAGCAAACTTTAATTATAATTAATTAGTCTTAAATTATACAATAAAATAAGCGTATGTTAAATCAACATATATGTATGTTCAATATTTATTATATTTACATTTTTATTCTCCATGTCAATAGCACAACTCCTTCATTTTTACAATATTCCTTTTAAATGTAACAAGTATTATTAATTAATGTACAATCCAATTCGATCGAGTGAAATTGTCAGAGATTTAGGTACTATTGGTAGGTAATAGCAGTTTAATAATCATAGATGTTGTGTTGCAAATTCTAAATATTTCACAAACATATATCGAAGTTGTTTTATAATGAGTACAAGCGAATATTAAGATTGAAGGATTGTTCAATTATAAAAAAAACTAGACAGTTAGCGCGTTATGAACTGATAATTTAAAGATGCGTTGTGTAAACAAAGAAATTGTTCTCTATCCCTAATACTAATATTTCTTTGTTTCTTCTCTTAGTATGTTAAACCTTTTCTAAGAAAAATTTTAGTTTTTAATTTCTATGTAATATTTCATATATACCTTTGATATTTTTCTAATAAATTGTCTTCATTTAACTATCCTTTTTGTTTTGTATACTCAGTAAAAATGAATGTTCCTTAACTCCTTAACGTTTAATTATAAATTAAAATGTTATTATTGACTTAAGTCTTTAAATTGCCAGTAAATGACTGGCAGCTTTCCGCCTGGCAGTTTTCCGCTTCGGCACATTTCCGCCTGGAAGTCTTCCGTGTACCATAATATATATATGCTACTTTTTAGTGAAATTAATAACAATTTAATAAATGTTTTCAGTTTAAATGAAGTATCGGCCCTAATATAAGGAACGGAATCTAAAATTATGATTATTCATGTACTTTTCCAAAATTAGGGAAATGATACAGAATATAAAAAGTAAGTATGAACCTATATTTATAAAGTAGAAATAAATTTAAAGTTGAGTAATATTGAGAAACATTTCATTGTAAAATTAAATTAGTGTTTTACCCTGGTCAAAAGATAAGGATAAGTTTTACCCGGGTCAAAAGATAAGGATAAGTTTTACCCTGGTCAAAAGATAAGGATAAGTTTCACCCTGGTCAAAAGATAAGGATAAGTTTCAACCTGGTCAAAAGATAAGGATAAGTTTCACCCTGGTCAAAAGATAAGGATCAGTTTCACCCTGGTCAAAAGATAAGGATAAGTTTCACCCTGGTCAAAAGATAAGGATAAGTTTTACCCGGGTCAAAAGATAAGGATAAGTTTTACCCTGGTCAAAAGATAAGGATAAGTTTCACCCTGGTCAAAAGATAAGGATAAGTTTTACCCGGGTCAAAAGATAAGGATAAGTTTCACCCTGGTCAAAAGATAAGGATCAGTTTCACCCTGGTCAAAAGATAAGGATAAGTTTCACCCTGGTCAAAAGATAAGGATAAGTTTTACCCGGGTCAAAAGATAAGGATCAGTTTTACCCTGGTCAAAAGATAAGGATAAGTTTCACCCTGGTCAAAAGATAAGGATAAGTTTTACCCGGGTCAAAAGATAAGGATAAGTTTCACCCTGGTCAAAAGATAAGGATCAGTTTCACCCTGGTCAAAAGATAAGGATAAGTTTTACCCGGTCAAAAGATAAGGATAAGTTTCACCCTGGTCAAAAGATAAGGATAAGTTTCACCCTGGTCAAAAGATAAGGATAAGTTTTACCCGGGTCAAAAGATAAGGATCAGTTTTACCCTGGTCAAAAGATAAGGATAAGTTTCACCCTGGTCAAAAGATAAGGATAAGTTTTACCCGGGTCAAAAGATAAGGATAAGTTTCACCCTGGTCAAAAGATAAGGATCAGTTTCACCCTGGTCAAAAGATAAGGATCAGTTTCACCCAGGTCAAAAGATAAGGATCAGTTTTACCCGGGTCAAAAGATAAGGATCAGTTTCACCCTGGTCAAAAGATAAGGATAAGTTTCACCCTGGTCAAAAGATATGGATAAGTTTTACCCGGGTCAAAAGATAAGGATAAGTTTCACCCTGGTCAAAAGATAAGGATCAGTTTTACCCGGGTCAAAAGATAAGGATAAGTTTCACCCTGGTCAAAAGATAAGGATCAGTTTCACCCAGGTCAAAAGATAAGGATCAGTTTTACCCTGGTCAAAAGATAAGGATCAGTTTCACCCAGGTCAAAAGATAAGGATCAGTTTTACCCGGGTCAAAAGATAAGGATAAGTTTTACCCGGGTCAAAAGATAAGGATCAGTTTTACCCGGGTCAAAAGATAAGGATCAGTTTTACCCTGGTCAAAAGATAAGGATCAGTTTCACCCAGGTCAAAAGATAAGGATCAGTTTTACCCGGGTCAAAAGATAAGGATAAGTTTCACCCTGGTCAAAAGATAAGGATCAGTTTCACCCTGGTCAAAAGATAAGGATAAGTTTTACCCGGTCAAAAGATAAGGATAAGTTTCACCCTGGTCAAAAGATAAGGATAAGTTTCACCCTGGTCAAAAGATAAGGATAAGTTTTACCCGGGTCAAAAGATAAGGATCAGTTTTACCCTGGTCAAAAGATAAGGATAAGTTTCACCCTGGTCAAAAGATAAGGATAAGTTTTACCCGGGTCAAAAGATAAGGATAAGTTTCACCCTGGTCAAAAGATAAGGATCAGTTTCACCCTGGTCAAAAGATAAGGATCAGTTTCACCCAGGTCAAAAGATAAGGATCAGTTTTACCCGGGTCAAAAGATAAGGATCAGTTTCACCCTGGTCAAAAGATAAGGATAAGTTTCACCCTGGTCAAAAGATATGGATAAGTTTTACCCGGGTCAAAAGATAAGGATAAGTTTCACCCTGGTCAAAAGATAAGGATCAGTTTTACCCGGGTCAAAAGATAAGGATAAGTTTCACCCTGGTCAAAAGATAAGGATCAGTTTCACCCAGGTCAAAAGATAAGGATCAGTTTTACCCTGGTCAAAAGATAAGGATCAGTTTCACCCAGGTCAAAAGATAAGGATCAGTTTTACCCGGGTCAAAAGATAAGGATAAGTTTTACCCGGGTCAAAAGATAAGGATCAGTTTTACCCGGGTCAAAAGATAAGGATCAGTTTTACCCTGGTCAAAAGATAAGGATCAGTTTCACCCAGGTCAAAAGATAAGGATCAGTTTTACCCGGGTCAAAAGATAAGGATAAGTTTTACCCTGGTCAAAAGATATATTGATGTTTTAAAAAACTAAATATAAATTTTGATAAGAAAATAAGATAGTTTTTATATTATTGTAACTGTTGATAGGCATAGCAAGTAAAATGGCGTCAACAACTCGCAAAACTCTCTCTCTCTCTCTCTCTCCAAGAGAATATCATTTTGGACAATTACAAGGAGAAAATATCGATTTTTCCAATTGATAACATCGTTCGAAGATCAAAAACGTAGTGCATCGTGTGATATGATAGCTAGGTACAAAAAAAAATACATGGAATCCATCACCTAAAACCAGCACACCCTCAAAAATGTTCAATAGGGATCAATTCTCACTATTGTGAGAATGTTTTTTCGTGACAATTTCATGAGTGCAGCATCAATTGCGCGTGATTTCAGTGAAGGGACGACAGGAAAACCTCTATCTAGGAAATCAGTTTCTCACAGGTTGAAAGCATTGGGATTGCATGCTATAGGGTGCCACTGACGAAACCTTTAATCTCAAAGAAGACCCAAAACACCCATTTGAAGTTCGCTAATGAGCATCTTGCTTGGACTTATGACAAGTAGGATTAAGTTCACGAATCCAAGTTTAATTCGCTTGGATCTGATGGAAAAATGTATGTAAGGCGTAAAACAGGCGACTGACTATCACTAAATGCGAAAAAAGTCTGTTAAATTCGGGAGAGGAAGTGTGATGGTTTAGGGCATGATTACCTCTGAGGATGTTGGTCCTCTAGTCCGTTTATACGGCAGAGTTAATGCGGAGGCTTATAAACAGATCTACAACAACATACTCCCCAACTTACACCTTGCTTCTATAGTCTATCCAGTCCCTTTTTTGATGCAAGATAACGCGCCGTGTCATAAAGCTAAAAAGGTGATGAGTTTCATTGAAGAACAAGTAATGCAAATTATGAATTGGTCAGCGCAGAATTAGGATATGAATAAGAAGACGTTTGGAAGTTCATTGTGGCATTTATTGAAATTGAACGAATAATGGAGAAAAATAAGTTCAACGTTTTGCAAGAAACTAATTCAATCTGGTGGTCATTAATATTGTGAGATTAAAGTCTTCTTGTGCATGAGGTCATTAAGATTAGAGGAATGTTCACTAAATATCAAATTACTACTTCATTTATTGGAGAAAACATTCATTTCCTTCTTCTTTCCTAATTTAATTTAAATATATTTGCAGTTTACAAATATAGGCTTCATCTATATTTATATATTGCGATAACCTGTGTTATTTTTCTTAAATTATGATCGTAATTTTTGTTTCCGTTTCTGATATTATAACCGGTACTCTATTTTGAGGGGCATTTTTGTACCTTTCCCTATACAGTAGAACACTTCTATAGTGAATGTAGAGTCATGAGTAAGAGAACTACCCCGTATAGTGGACAATTTTTCTTTAAACTAATGGCCATTAAATGGCAGACTAATGGAAATTTTTGTCACTATACAGGGTAGTTCTTTAAGGCCCATTCTATACTAGCAGATAAAACGCCGCGTTTTCAAAGCCTAGTTCACGCCTCTTCAATTAATCACGGTTAAATGAATGGAAAACAAATATATAGTCTACACTAGCGTGTCTACCGCCTTCCATTCATTTAACCGTGATTAATTGAAGAGGCGTAAACTGGGCGGGAAAAAACGCGGCGCTTTATCTGCTGTTATAGAATGGGCCTTACTCAGGACTGTACATTCACTATAGAGGAGTTCTACTGTACATTCACTATAGAGGAGTTCTACTGCACATCCACTGCGTGACTTAGTAACTACAGGCACTCATCAGGGGGCCTCCGGAAGCTGTTTGCGGTGCGTGGAGGGAGGCACGTACCTAAAATTTGGTGGTGGGGGTCGGGTTGGAAGAGGGGGGGGTTAACAACTTTGATAAATTACCCCCAGCAACCGACAGTAAATTAAAGTAACACGCCATTAACTTCAGTGAAATGTACCGACCTAACAGGAATATTATACAGTACGTACCACAAAAGAGGAAACAATTAGGTAATTCCTTAGCATTTTTGCATAAATAAAGATACTTTAATTCAGTTTGCTGCTTATTAAACCTTTTTAAATCTAAACTAAAATATCTTATTCAATTCTCTTTTTTTTTAGTTCATATGGTACACCATTCAGATTATGACGAATTGCTACCTATAATAATATGTAGTTTAACACAGTAAAATAAGTATAGCTTAACTAATTCAGGAGTTCTTTCAATTCTACAGGGTGTCCGACACTTTTGTTGCCAAACTTTAACATGAGGTAGCGATCGTCGAAATGAACACTTTATATTCTATGAAGGTATGGTCTAAAATGCTTAGTTAAAGAGTTACAAGGTTAGGAAAGAATCGATCTTGTACCATTTCTTCTTATTAGTTAACATTATTTTTTTAATGTTGCAATAAGAAACAAAACATTCTTTACAGTAATTATTATGAGCACAAGAAACATAATCTTAAATTAGGTTACATGTTTACAAAATGTGTTCAAACTGCCACCCATTTATTGCGATGCAGGCCTTCAAACGTTTGTCCAATGATTGGAAGGCGCGAGCAAAGACACAAGGAGTTTCACAAATCCTTGCGGAGGCTTTGACAATCCTGCCGATCAGGTTCTATTCGGATTGAATCTAGTGTTTCTTACGCCAAACTCTTCAAATGTCTCCATAAGTAGAAATTTAGGGACATAATATCATTTCATTTCCTTACCAGGTGCTTTTTACTAATTGTAAATTTTTTTTACCCAACTTCCAAGTCCTTGTAACTCTTTAACTGAGCATTTTAGACTATACCTTCATAGAATATAAAGTGTTTATTTCGACGATCGCTACCTTATGTTAAAGTTTGGCATCAAAAGTGTCATACACTCTGTGTAGAACTGCAATATATTGTAGTCTGGCATCCAAAGTGTACGATAGAAATTTCAATATTTAACTGACTGTTAAGCTATGTTAAAAGTATGGTAATAAACAGACAAGTTACTTTAAAATATATACCTCTATTGATATATTAATCACTAATACTGAATATGCAATAACTAAATGATGTTTATAGTAATGTTATCTCTTATTATGATTTAATTACCAAACATTCAAAATAAATTAAATACAAACTAAATATGAAGTCAACAAGTTAAAAACACTCAATATATATATATAATTACAATAGAACCATTTATATTGGTACATTTATGAATTTACAGTTTTTTTAGTGCAGTACACAGTACACTATAGAGTATTATTAACTATAGGTGAAAGTACACTATCACTGTACACCAAATAAATAATTGGTATATATTGTCACCTGCACCATCTGTTGAATACTAATTGTATTTACCAATATTTGCCATGTAATTAATGCATGGAAATACGAAATAAAAGGACAATATAGATATACACCTCACAATTATTAGGATATACATATAATAGATTTGACATTGACTATAGCAATATAGTTAACTAGTGTACCTGCCCGATAAGAAGAACTAGTTGAAACAATGCAGGAGATAATAAATGTGATATTTGACAGCAAATGATATTCATGCATTGTTATCGTATATAATAAAGGGAATTATTTATTTTGTGCTCCGCTCTTATTACGTCTCACACTTATGTCAATCGAATAAGTGTGGGACATGTCTCGCTTTTATTTCACCTGGTATAGAAAATATTTGAGGAGTAACTTATACAGTGGGATAGATTTAAGATAATTTTATGGTAAGTATAACTTTTATTATTTACCATAAAATTAGTCAATCTATCTTACCAGTTACCTGCATTAGTTACATGGAAACAGCTTAACTGAAAACAACCAACCTAATTACCAAAGTTATATTTAAAATATTTTCTATACTAGGTGAAAAAAAGCGATACATGTCCCACACTTATTAGATTCCAATAAGTTGTAATAAACCAATGCGTTGGTATAGTCAACGCATTACTAAAGTAAATGAAATAATATGTTAAGTTTAACTCTTTTTAATTCATTTATTATAGTATTCAGGCAACAATTAAAAAGATAAGTGATGATATTGAGAACCCGCTATCTTTGCCGGGAAGGTACACTAGTAGAATAATAATAGAACAAGCATGGAATAATATATAACATTGTAATAAATAAAAAGAATATAACATTGTAATTAGTAATAAAAATATTGCATTGTAATAAATTTAATAGATTCTGTAATTACAATTCCTTGAAAAAATATTTCGATAATTTTTTTCCAGAATTAAGAAGATAGAAAACATTAATAATATTGAAAAAAATAGCAATGGAATAAATGGAAAAAAAATTAAGAGAGAAAAAATGATTGAAGAGTTTTATAAGAATTGAAATAATTATAAGAAATTGGTGCGAATAATATTCCATGAAATAGCATGGCTATGAATAGATATAAACAATATGAGTTAATAACCGATATTAAATTCTATTACATTATAAAATGTTGTAATGAACATTTTATCAATTCAAATTTGACGTCAACGCCGTACATCTGACGTTGGTTACAACACATTCTTACATTAGTAGTTTAACAAAGACGTCTAAATCAGTCATTGGTCGTAAATAAATTTGTGACTTCTAAAAATTTATTCTATTAAAATTTGTGACGGTAAATTTTCGTATAAATTTTTCGTATATTATTTTTTTTTTGTATATTAATTCGTGACGTCTAAAAAATGGTCGTACATAAATAAGAGACGTCTAAAAGTTTGTCATAAATAAATTTGTGACATCTAAGAATTCGTCGTATATATATTTATGACGTCTAAATATAACACAACATATCATATAATAACTAACATGTATTATAATAACTAACATGTATTATAATAACTAACATGTATTATAATAACTAACATGTATTATAATAACTAACATGTATTATAATAACTAACATATATTATAATAACTAACATGTATTATAATAACTAACATGTATTATAATAACTAACATGTATTATAATAACTAACATGTATTATAATAACTAACATGTATTATAATAACTAACATGTATTATAATAGAGATAGCTTCCAATGTATATTATTATATGGAACGAATTTATTTCAGACACCACGTGTTTATTTCTTTCTATTTTAATGCATGCAGATAAAAAAATGTTAAAGATATACAGGCGTATCGATTCTTTTATTTCACGATAATAAATACAGCTAATAAAAAAGAAACGAATGAAACAAATAAACACATTTATATTCCACTGGAAACATGTGTTATTAGCACACCTGTACAGAGGTACTGTACACACCTACACCTACCAACACCTGTAGCTACCAACAGAGGTACTACAGTAGCTACACCTACTATTAACACACAAAACTTTAGTAACTAAACACTAAAATTTCCAGTCGTTAATTCTCCATAATATAATTAGCGTTAAGAGGTGCAATATAATCATGTGTAGTTTTTGTGTTCTTTTTAACATTATTAAAGTAAGAGTAGAGTTCATGAATTAAATCACAGGGTGAATAGATTGAAAGTAAAGGAGGGTAAGTTACCAATTATCGGACAGTTCTACATTTTCGAATTTTCGATTATAATTTTTTTTAATTATTTTAATTTGCATCCATGATACCTATTAAAATTCAATGTAATTAGTCACTCTATTAAATTGGTCATAATTAGGCTACCTATTTTATAATTATTCCAAATATTTTATTTCTTATTAAGTAATTAAAATGGAGTAAGGGTATCAATTGCATTAGGAATTGATAGTAGCAATAAATTTCATTTATTAGGCACGTGAGTTGAATAAATTAGTAAAAACTTACAACAAACAGAGCACTTTTGTTCACAACTAAAATGAAACTAAAGCTGCCTATGTTACCATTTACATTGTCTGAAATGAAACATTTAATAGATAGGTTGCGGTTCATAACATTGTAGCCTATATAAATATCTAGGGTAAATAAGTAACAAACATACACACGTAGCTGAATGCAGATTAATTCGTGTGTCCTCATTACCAATATATCCATTTAAACTACGGTAGTTAGTGTGCTGGGAGTATTATTGTAGGTACACTCTTATATTAAACTATCTAACTTATTTACTAAACTTACTTAAAAATGAAGAAAAGTCTGCTAATCAGAAGGATGTGGCACTAACTGCGCTGTTTGGCATCGCTCAGTTACAGTGTGAGCAAGAATGTTGTACTTAATTATCTTATTAAGAACCACAAGAGGCACACACATAGGCAAGTGAAGGAGAACAGCAGCACACCAACACCTCACCTCACCATTGCAAATTGCTACTGGCGCGCTACTGCTGCTGAGTGCTGCTGCGATTGCGCGCAAAAAATACCACAACCTGTGTGAGTGGAACTGCAGTTTTTTGACATCAGTAAGTTATTAGTGGACCCAAAGACACAGTGGCCAAGGCTTCCATCTGCCTAAATTACTCTCGCTAAAATTAATTAAAAATATCAATCTACTTTCATCATGAATTATACCATTTCGAACACTGAGGGATAAATTTTACTAAAAAGTTGTTTGAGGTATTACAAATATTTTTCACGCTATGATTATTATTGATTAATATTTCAAAAACCTATATGCATTATGCTTATTACGATCGACATATTATGCATATCCAGAGATGGGCGGGAAAGTACTTCCCAAGTACCAAGTAAAAGTACTAAGTAACAAGTAAGTACTTCAAGTACTACATGAAGTACTGTCTAAAAAGTACTTTGAATAATTACTTAGAAGTACTTTTTACAAGTACTTGTTACTTTCCAAGTAAAAAGTACTTTGCAAAGTACATTTTTTCCTTTCAGTCAAGAGATTTTAAAAGATTATTTCTAAAATCTCTACAAAATTAATTCTTTTTCTCATCAAAACTGTATTTACAGCAACTGGATAAAAACTAGAGTTTGAAGAGGACCAACATGTTGGAAAATTGTTTGTCAAGCAGTATAATTGAAAACTTTGTCAAACAGTAGAATCGAAAACTAAGACTGTAAGACATATTGTACACTTTTGTGTGACGGTGAATATTTATATATTCTGACATACAATCATGTATAGAGACTATGAGTTATATTAACCAATTTAAGTACATTGAATATAATTCTTTTGTGATACCTAGATATCACAACCAATATTTACCAAATACAATGACAAATTATAAGCGTGTGGACGTGTACAGAGACTATGATGATGTACTATCAGAGAAAAAAGTCACTGAGAAGATGTAGTATCAGAGAAAAGAATCACTGTGATGATGTACTATGAAAGAAAATAGTCACTGTGATGATGTACTATCAGAGAAAAGTGTCACTGTGATGATGTACTATCAGAGAAAAGAGTCACTGTGATGATGTACTATCAGAGAAAAGAGTCACTGTGATGATGTACTATCAGAGAAAAGAGTCACTGTGATGATGTACTATCAGAGAAAAGAGTCACTGTGATGATGTACTATCAGAGAAAAGAGTCACTGTGATGATGTACTATCAGAGAAAAGAATCACTGTGACGATGTACTATCAGAGAAAATAGTCACTGTGATGATGTACTATCAGAGAAAAGAGTCACTGTGATGATGTACTATCGGTGAAAAGAGTCACTGTGATGATGTACTATCAGAGAAAAGAGTCACTGTGATGATGTACTATCAGAGAAAAGAATCACTGTGACGATGTACTATCAGAGAAAATAGTCACTGTGATGATGTACTATCAGAGAAAAGAGTCACTGTGATGATGTACTATCAGAGAAAAGAGTCACTGTGATGATGTACTATCAGAGAAAAGAGTCACTGTGATGATGTACTGTCAGAGAAAAGAGTCTCTGTGATTATGTACTATCAGAGAAAAGAGTTACTGTGATGATGTACTATAAGAGAAAAGAGTCATTGTGATGATGTACTATCAGAGAAAAGAGTCATTGTGATGATGTACTATCAGAGAAAAGAGTCATTGTGATGATGTACTATCTGAGAAAAGAGTCATTGTGATGATGTACTATCAGAGAAAAGAGTCACTGTGATGATGTACTATCAGAGAAAAGAGTCATTGTGATGATGTACTATCAGAGAAAAGAGTCATTGTGATGATGTACTATCAGAGAAAAGAGTCATTGTGATGATGTACTATAAGAGAAAAGAGTCATTGTGATGATGTACTATCAGAGAAAAGAGTCATTGTGATGATGTACTATCAGAGAAAAGAGTCATTGTGATGATGTACTATCAGAGAAAAGAGTCATTGTGATGATGTACTATCAGAGAAAAGAGTCATTGTGATGATGTACTATCAGAGAAAAGAGTCATTGTGATGATGTACTATCAGAGAAAAGAGTCATTGTGATGATGTACTATCAGAGAAAAGAGTCACTGTGATGATGTACTATCAGAGAAAAGAGTCATTGTGATGATGTACTATCTGAGAAAAGAGTCACTGTGATGATGTACTATCTGAGAAAAGAGTCACTGTGATGATGTACTATCAGAGAAAAGAGTCATTGTGATGATGTACTATCAGAGAAAAGAGTCATTGTGATGATGTACTATCAGAGAAAAAAGTCACTGAGAAGATGTACTATCAGAGTTAACAGTATAAATTATTAGTTTTTAAATTGTAGTATTGTAAATGTACTTGGTACTTGAAAGTACTTTAAAAAATACTTGGTACTTGTACTTTGAAAGTACTTTTTTATTTGAGTACTTGGGCAACTACTTCAAGTACATTGATTTACGAGTACTTGTACTTAGTACTTAAGTACTTTCGATGTACTTTTCGCCCATCTCTGTGCATATCAATATAATCTTTATATATCATTATATGCAAAAGATATATG
Source organism: Caprella mutica (assembly GCA_947561585.1). Taxonomy (NCBI): domain Eukaryota; kingdom Metazoa; phylum Arthropoda; class Malacostraca; order Amphipoda; family Caprellidae; genus Caprella; species Caprella mutica. The sequence continues at coordinate 43,236 of CANNZV010000529.1, forward strand.
GAGAAAAGGTGCAAAATTTCTTCACTTTATGAGGTTCAATACCATTTCCTTAAATTTGTACGATTTCTGCGCTCTGACAGATGTGAAAAACTGCATGTGAAAGCTGAAACAATAGTAGATAGTAGGGCGTATATATAGTAAGATTCACTTGATTTTGTAGTCTTCAATTACCAATAATCAATATATCAACACATGTCCGATAAATTTTGTGAGCAATATATTTCAATATTTATACTTATTCATCATTTTTAACCAAAAATTGTGGAATGTTATATATTGATATGCGTTTAATTTATTTATTTGTAATCTTGTTAATCGCATAACCTAAATTTAACTAAATTGCCTGAAATTTGGTGGAACAACTGGTCATCATCTAGGAACAACTTGATTAGATTTTGGGAGGGATCGGGTCAAAGGTCAAGGTCATTTATAACTCAAAAAGTATTCAACCAAATTACCTAAATTTGTTTGGACGATGGTCATTATCCAAGTCGATTTTGGGAGCGAACGGGTCGAAGGTTAGTCAAGGTCAATGTCATGAAAATATTTTAAAAATGTAGCGGCGACAAAGTTATGCGCTCTACGAGTGCCCGTTCTAGTTTACTATTGATTTCTACTAAATTGTCTATTTTTAAAAATAGCGCATTTCACTTCACTAAGCCCACAGTTACCGTACGTCTCCTTCAACTTAATTTCTAATTTCAAGAAAATTATTTCTAATTTAGTATTTCACGGCTAGTCAGTTCAGATCAGCACCTCAACCAGAGAGAAACAGAAATTGCTCAGCTCTTGCTGCCATTTCATTTCCCAATATCTCCAATTATCTTCTTCAACGAAGACCAAAAGATGATTACCTAGCTGAGTATGTCGCAGCTGCAATTGAACACCTACTATGCCATCTTCACCTCTGTCGTGATAAACATCGTACTTCCTATTCATTACAGGATCCCTATCTGTTCTTAGGACTACTTGGAGACTGAGACTCGAAATATTTTCTTCAAAATATTTACTCGTTCACAATAGTTATCGCACTATATTAATTAAATTACTTTTCAGCTTTCTACTTGGACCAACAACTGAACAACAATAACACTTTCATTCAAGCTGCTGGCAAAGGGATTCTATTTATATAATTCCAATTATTTGAGACTCCTCCTCCAAACCATCAAATAGCTGAGCACTATTCAGCATAGTAATGACTCAAAATACATTCCCTTTCATTTAATAAATAACTAGTCCGAACGTTTTTTTTTTTATCAAATACATTTTAAGACTGTACACTGAACATGGTGGACCACAAAAAAGTATACCCGAATTAAAATTTTAACTGCTTATAACTTTGAAACTTATCTAGATATTTTTATTCTTTTTGCCCTATTATGTTCAGAAGTGTTTGTTATCACTCTAGTAAAATAAATGGCGTTAAACTGGAAAAAAATTCTTCCATCAGCGTTATGTTGAAATACAGCTGTAAAAAGGTAAGTTGCAGAAAACTGTTCTAATTCCATCTCAAATCATACAAAATCTTCAAATTATTGTTTTTATTTTGTTACACAAATTTATATGATTGAGAATTATTTGTAACTTTTGAATTGAAAAATTATCATGAAATTAGATTGTTTATGGTAGTAAAACTTTAATCGGATCTAGTGGCAACACGCAAGATCATATTTGTTGAAAATTATTTGCAAGAACATTTCGGCCGCAAAACAATAGCAAGTCGTTTCGATCAGATCTCTAAACCATATCTTTTTTTATTGCTTTAATCAACGAGGTTAATGCTTCTTATCATTTTGCTGGAAACCCCATCGAATTTGAAAGCATATTTTTAATTTCATATACTTTTAAGATTTCTATAATCAAAACTCTACAAAACCTATTTTATCTCCGATTTTCTAATTTTCAGTCTAAAGAAAAAGAATGTACACCATTTTTTTCAACTAGGTATTAGGTATAATAAATTCATTTAATATTCATGCAGAGGTATAAAAATGAATTAACTTATAATATGAACGTTTATAACTTTAGGAAACAATTAATATCTTAAACAAGGGCCGAAAACGCATCGTTTGCTTATAAAATTCAAATTTGTAGTCAAAAAAAGAGTGTACAATCTTCTTCATGCGTCAGGGTAATGATTTGTACAATTGTTGCACACGGAGTATTAAAAACTTTAAAAACGCATAATATAATATATACTGAACCAAATTGTATGCGGTTTGCAGAAAAATGATCCTAGACCTTAGTTCAATAATACTATGTAATAAACTCAATTTTTTCCCCCGGAGCCTGGAGAGGACCTTTGAAGGGATATTAAAGTCAAAATTAAACAAACGCCAAATTGGCTTCAAATCGATTCAGAATATTTAATTATGTAATATTTGAATGTTCGTTTATTTTTTAAATGTTCATATAAAAAAGTATATTATAATATTACCAACACCTAGTGGAAAAACTTGCACTTATTAGTATGTAGGGTCGGGAGGGGTGAATCTTGCGCACTAAAAAACTTTTTGGTGTTGCAACTTAGTTTTTGCAGATAGACGATTAATAATAGACATGAAGAACCGCACTAAGGCCTTCTATACACCATCCAAAGGGGAAAAAAATTAGCATTTATAGAATCTGAGTTTTTGATGAAAGTAAAGCGCAATTGAAATCGTCCCTGATGGGGCGATTCTTGCGCGCGAGAGGGGCGAATATCTGCGCACCCATTAATTCCTTTTCATAGTGAAAAATATCACTATTGAGTGCCTGGATAGTTACTAGAAATAATTCCAATGTGTTTAAAATCATAAACAATTAAATTCACAATTTGAGACAAACTTTTTCGACCTGTTTACGTAAAGGTTGTTGATATAACGTCTTGAATGTTTCGTTCTATTAAGGAATAATTTATGCTTGTAATATTAGTTTATCTTGAATATAAAACTATAATATATAAATATTATATTACTACAAATATAATAAATAACCAGATAACGGGCACTCATAAGGCGCAAACCTTCGCCGCCGCTTATTAATGATCTTGACCTTTAACCTGTTCGCTCCTAAAATATAATAAACTGATGCATGATGACCATCGTACCACCAAATTTCCGGAAATTTTCAAAATACTTTTACAGTTAGCGAGTTATAAATGACCTTGACCTCTGACCTTTAACCCGATCGCTCCCAAAATATAACCAAATGGTTCCTGAATATTGAAGCATCATTACACCCAATTTCATGCAATTTGTTGAAAGCTTGAGTTATGAATGACATTTTGACCTGATCGCTCCCAAAATCTAATAAACTGTATCCTGTCTGGATAATTACCAACCGTTCCACCAAATTTCAGTTAATTTGATTGAATACATTTTGAGTTATATATAACCTTGACCTTTGATCCGATCGCTTCCAAAAGCTTAGGGGGCAGACTAGGGGTTTGAAAGATTATTGCCGATCCCTCCCCCCCCCCCTCATTGTCCCGAGGCTACCTCTAGGTAGGCCTTCTTTTTGTTATGTTGTAGGTTTTGTTTAGTTTGGCGCCCTTTTTCTTCAGCTTTCCTTTGTATCTTTCCTCAATTTCTTCTTTTTATTTCCTCTTCCTTCTGCCTTTCTATATCCATGAGTAAGCAGACTGACTGTGCAGGTCTCTTATCCATGAGTGTCTATTCTTGCCATCCATTCACTGGGTTGACACGGTTACCTGTGGTAGCCGAGTAGTCGACCTAGTGCATGGAGCGTACTTTCACTGCCCCCTCTTCTGCGATGCCTTCTTCTCTTCATGTCTCTTTGGATCACCTCGTAGTGGATAGGAACAACTTTTAAACCCCGAAAATAATAATGATAATCAAATTTCAGGCAAATTGGTTGATTTTTTTTTTAATTTTTGAGTTATAAATGACTTGGGCCTTAACCGGATCGCTCCCAAAATTTGACCAGATGGTTCCTGGAGATTAGTCAATCGATCGTCCCACCAAGCTCAAAGTAATTTGGTGGAAGACTTTTTCAGTTATGCGAGTCACAAGATGACAAATAAATATAGAAGCATAAAATGTAACCTTCCGCAATCTGCAAAGATAATAAACATTTTTAGGTTTCAAATATAGCATATACAGGGTGTCCCTAAAACAACGGAACCCAACTTTAAATAGTATATTTCAACAACTACTGGGAGATACAGTTTTCTTTCCAGTATCATTTTGTTTGTTGAACTTTTCTTCATCTACAGTTAAATTTTCATGAAGATTTATTGATTTTTGTGAAGTTTATAAAGATTTTAATTTGAGTTTCATAATGATACCATGAAGGTTAGTAAAGTTTTCATCCAGAGTTGTGTCCCCAGTCCTGTAATACGTAGAACATTCCACAACAATATGAGTTCTTGTTTCTGGGCGAAGACCAGATCGTCGGCAATAACACTGTGCCACTTTCCACTGATTCTGTTTTAGACCAAATGTTCCTATGCCTTGTTAGAATTTTTAGGGTAAGACGAAGTTTCCTTCGGGTTATTAACAATAGCCTTTGACATTCTCTTTCAAAGAGGAAGAGCTCTTTGGTCTGTCTGCAAGAAGGTAGGTTAACCCACCTTCCTCTATTGTTTTTCACAGGCCACCAGTTCAGTTCCTGGACAGAAGATCCTTGCTTCTTCCTTTGCTTAAGAATCAGCAGTTTCGTTGTCAATAGTACCAACGTGAGTCTTAATAGTTATTCACAGAACGGTGACATTAATCAGGTGCCCCAGTGACCACAGAGCGTCCACACTCTGATTCACAGTTTGGCTCCTCGTCCTCAAACAAACAACGGTTTCATTGGGCACTTAGCTATTGAATTAGCAATAAATAGAACAGGCTTTCGTCTGCATTCAGAAATCTATTGGGGTGAAATCTGGCGTTGAGGAGACCAAAATTTACTTGCAACAGAATCTTGACAATTGCCGTGAGCACCACTCATGTGTCTTGTTTGTAAAAAAGTTCACCATCTTGTTGCCGTTGGAAGACATATGAAGATAGGTTATTCTGGAGACCTCGAAATGATGTTTCACTGTTTTAGTCTGTACCCAGAGCATAAAGATTTTAAAAGATTCTTTTGGTGGAGAAATAATGATCCTTCAAACTCATAAAGTCAAATTTCAATGTGGACGATTGTTTAGGAAGTGCATATACTCCCGAACAAGCCGTTTCGGTCCTTCTTGCCGCAATCGGTATTTTGAGTACATACTCCATTAGGCTCCATAAGTTAACATCTAGTGATAAAGAGGTAACAAGTTCATTCCCCTCTACTGAGTGTCGACCCAGTCACTCTACAGTTCAACGAAGTTCAAAAGACACTTGGTCTCTCTTGGTGCACGCTACGAGATGAATTCGTCCTGAAGTGTAAATTCCCAGATATGCCTATGACTTAACGTGGCGTTTTGAATACATTTCACTCCTTGTACGACCCTTAAGGTTTTTTTTGTCTAGTCACCTTGACTGGAAGATTGATCCATAGAAGAATGCTATCTAAAACAAAGATGGACAATCCATCGTCTGCATTGGATTGGGACGAAGAAATACCACCAGAGATGTCAAATGCATGGTTCAGATGGAAGGAGTCTCTTAAAGACGTTGAGGAAATTAGACTTCCACGTAGTTTCCAAAAAAGTAATTTTGGTGAAATAAAGGAGAGAGAGGTTCATGTTTTCTGTGATACTAGTGACGAGGCAATAGGTTTTGTTATATATTTGAGACTTATTGATATCCATGATAAAAATTAATTAATCTTTTGTGTTTGCAAATTCTAAAGTTGCTCCCAATTCAGCAGTTTCCATTCACAGGCTTGAGCTCTGTGCTGCTTTGGAGAGGGTTCAGGCAGCTAAATACATCATGCCCGAACTGGATGTTCCCCTCAACCAGGTGATCTACTACACTGATAGCTGTGTGGTACTTGGGTACCTTATTAACACTGAACGACAGTTTTCTAGGTATGTGACAGGCAGAGTTAACGCTATTTCGGGTTTGTCTCGTCCTTCACAATGGAAGTATGTAACCTCTAAGGACAACCCTGCCGATATAGCTTCAAGACCACAAAGTCCACGGGACTTGGCTAGAAGTAGGTGGCTCTCTGGTCTTCTATTTCTCTCGCAAATTAACAAGTGCACAGCAGACAACTACGATAGACAAGTGGATTTTCCAGAGATCACTAAGGTGGTGACAGTCTGCTCTGTAAGCAGTAATGATCCGTTGCTCACCGATGTCGTTTGCACGAAGACGACAAACCTTGTGAAAGCAATCTGCATCGTCGAGGCAGTTAGAAGGACATGCGTGAGGTGGTTGCATCTGATCAAGAGGACACCCATGGTTTTGAAAGAACACTTCGATCCCTTGTACTTCATGGTGAAGCAGGTTCAGAGCAGAGTATTCAAGGACTCTTTGAATACTCTTTCTAAGGGTAAATATTTATCTGATAGCGATCCTCTTTCGTCTTTGTGTCCGTTTGAGCAAGGAGGCCTTCTCAGAGTGGGAAGCAGACTGCAACACAGTCAATTGGACTTTCAGTGTAAACAGGAAAGTCCGTCAACTGGCCCCGGAAGGGCCAGTTGACTATCATGATATTGGCTCATTTCCACGAGAAAATCTTCCATCAGGGAGAAAGTGTTTCAGAGAAAGACACATTATATTGTTGGCAGTATAGGATACTATATTAGTGAAGTGAATTTTCATGGCTACCAGTTATTTAAGAACAGAAACTAGGTATATAATCACGGGAAACGGACTATTCCCAGCCGGACTATTCCTCTCCCGCGGACTTTTCCCCGCCGGATTTATTTAAAATTAGACTCTGCTGGAAGATAATTTAATGTCGCGATTCTATATTTAATTTTCAAAAATAAATAGTTTTGACAAATAAATCCGTTGCCACGAAATTATATGCCGAAATCTGCCTAATCAAATAACAGACCTTTTTTAATTTTTTTTTTCTTCTTTAATATTATTGCCACATGGGAATAGGTTCATAGTTGACTGAAAATGGGTCACCACCAACTTTTTGAACCGAACCAGTTTTGTATTGGTTACTCCTCGATTATTAGTTTTCGTTGGAGAATTTTAGGGAAAATGTACGACAATATATATAAATCATTCTGAAACCTGACTACGCAAAAAGTCTTGATTTAAGGATTTCTACACTCTAACTTACTTATGTATTTTCATAATAATGGCTAAACCATTGTAAGATATTTAAGGTACAAATATAAAATATACATATTAGATAAATATAAAATATACATATTAGATAAATATAAAATATACATATTAGATAAAGGACACTATGAAAGAGGTCAATAATTAGTGTAATAAAAATCTATAGTAGGTTTATTAATTATGAGGTATAGTAATTAATAAATTAATTTAAAAAAAACTTAATATAAAGTTTATTAATGATCTGGAAAAGCATAAATTTGAACGAGTAGTTAATAGATCGCCATTTTATGTATAGCTGAAAAATAAAATAATAAATTCACGATATAGAAAACTACAGAGTTTAAATAACTGAACCAATCAAAGCTGCTTAGAGTACCTTGCGACACTTGGTAACCCTTAGTATTGCAATAATATTCGTAATTTGTAGCATCTCCTAATTATATACGAAAATACGAAGGCACAGTCTTAAAATCGAACGAACAATATGGGCAAATAATTACGGGAATCAAATTCTGTTAATAAAATATGTTTTCTATTGATAAATTTTGTGTTTTATCAAAATCATACTTTAATAACCTAAATTACAGATATTTTATTTGGCGGGGAAAAGTCCTGGCGGGGATTAGTCCGGCGGGGAAAAGTCCTACTGCCATACTGACCACCTGTGTCTATAATCTGTTTCTATTATTATCCTATTCTTTATTTACATTACTGTGAGTGTTATTTTTAGCTTTATGGCGCCATATAGTTAACCATATTCTCTAATTTTCGAACAAAAATTTAAAATCATATTCATTAGGTAAACTAAATGATAGAACACCTAAAGGTATACTGTATGTATAACAAATAAATTAGGGGGTTTGTTCCACCTCCCACCAGATATAAACAGCTGGAAGTGCATATATTGCCTTCCTTTCAGTTTCAAATGCATATGCCTTTTCTTATATGCATTATCTTTGAGTGCAAATGTTTTATCTGCAAAACATATGCGTTTCCTCAAATGAATATGCGTTTTCTCAAATGCATAAGCGTTTTCTCAAATGCATATGCGTTTTCTCAAATGCATATGCGTTTTCTCAAAAAGCATAAAACCTGTTGCATATACAGTATATTTCCCAGTGCATATACTGCATATTTGGAAATGCATAATGTCACAACCCTAGAAATAACTCACTCATCCATGAGACAAGCGGGATACCATATTCACAAGGAAAGTCAGACTATCAGAAGCTTTCTGAAATCTTGTATAACTTGCAAGAAACTGCGTGGTGACTTCATGAGACAGCGGATGGCCGATTTGCCTCCCGACAGATGGAAAGAAGTAGCTCCCTTCACCTCGACAGGTCAGGATACGTTTGGACCTTTCCTCATTCATGACAGCAGTTTAACTCTCAGAACTACGGCTACTAAGAAGGTCTGGGTTCTTCTGCTAATATGTCTAAATAGCAGAGCTATTCACCTAAAGCCACTTTCTTCCTTGGATGCTCATTCTTTCGACTTGGCCATACGTAGATTCGTTGCAATACGGGCTGAATGCAAGTCCTACCATAGTGACAATGACACCAATTTCATTTCAGTTCGGGAGAGAATGCTTCAACAGATTCCTGGTCTATCATGGAAGCTCACTCCTCCTGGTGCAAGCCATCAGGCTGTAATATGGAAGAGGAAGGTTGGCAGCATGAAGAGGGTCTTCTCTTGGGCACTAGAAACCTCTCGAGGGAAGAGTTCACTGCGAGAGTCCGCTTCGATTGTCAATCACACGCCTTTGTATGGAATGAGTTCAGATCCTAATGACCCTCAAGCTATATGTCCCGCTATGATCCTCAATCTGTGAGACAAAGGCTATCCAATTGTTGATGTTAAGTACAGTGAAACAGACATTGCTCAGTATGGACGCTCACGTTGGCGCAGAGAACAATATCTGTCCCATCAGTTCTGGATCAAGTGGCGCAATCACTACATTCATACTCTAGGGGAGAGACACAAGTGGAAGAGCAGGACGATGTAGTTCTGCTCCGAGAACCAAATAGTCAACGCAACGATTGGCCAATGGCAGTTGTGGCTGACGTTCATTGGGGAAGAGATGGCCTAGTACGTGATGTGACATCGAAGAACCAGGGCTGGCGGTTCTCTTCTGAAGCGCTGTGTTGCTGATCTGATTCCTCTGCATCCTGCAAGAGAACACGATTGCAAATCTTAGTCACACAGACGTGACTGTGAGGGGCCAGTGTGGCGTCCTACGCCATACCTATTAAGTATGAAATTTAATTCATCTTTTATTATAGCCAGTTTTTCATGTTATTCATTTTACCTTGATAATTTTTTTTTTTTTTGACAAGCATTCCTTCAAAATTTCAAATCATTATTGTTCTAATGGCGGCAAAGTAAACGCAAGCCCGTACTTCCCTTAAAGTTGCATAGATAGTAAACGTAAGCCCGCAATGTTTATTCAATAATAATGACCTGACTTATCATTGTGTATCTTCAAACCACATCTAGTAAGTCAGTGCTCCTTTTGCGTTTTAATTTAGTTATTTTAAAGTTTTAGATTCGATGCTAATAAAGTTGATGAGGCTGTGAAATTAACTAGCTATAACGGACATACCTTCTATTATGTATTATTGTCATTTGCCTATATTTTAATCTTATGCTTTGCTTGCCTATTTTACTAGTAGGGAATTTATCAAATTTTGTGTATTTCCAAGTTGTGGATAGTGGCACACTACTCGCCAAATAATACATTTCTAGTCAATTTTGTGCTGTTTGGTTCTATAGTAATTATTGAGAGATTTATTTTAATCAGTTATTGAAAATAACTGTATTTAGTGTAAGGCATAAAAATTGATTATAATTTTCTATCTTTCTTTCCAGAACTAATACCTAGGTAAAGTTGTAAACTAATCTATAAAATGATTTATATTTGTGCCAAAGTGTTGGAAAAATTGAAAAAAAAATTTACTGTGCTAAAGTGTTTGAAAAACAAAGCTATTTTAAAGACATCTACCTAATCAATTATTGGTTTCTTCGCATACCCTCCTTTTTTATACAGTACATCACTTTTGATTTTGATATACGGTGCATCACTTCTGATTATCCGTCGGAGTTCTTCTTCCTTGGTGTGATGTCATAACAGTATACAGGAGATATGCTCACTATAATGGTGTGCGCGGCAAGTTCAAATCATCAGTTAAGTGCGAGATCTTATGGCGGCGGTTGTCTAGTGCTACTGGTGCTTACTATTTAGTTAAATTTTTTAAGACTAAATTATTCTCGTTATCCTAGATTCGTAAGTTAGTTTTATTGTAGGCAATCTTCGATTTAGTCATATATAATTTTGTTTTCGTATTTGACCTATACCACTGTTGCACAATTTGTGGATAGACAAATGCTAGTTTAAACTTGGGAGATAGTTTGTTATTTAATACTGGCTTTTCTCATAGTCTGTAAAAGTTGAACCATTTACCTAACTAAAGTGGAGGGCTGGTATTTATGCTCTGTTATATAATTTAGAGCAGTCTTGAATACTTCGGCTATTCACAGACTAATACATCAGGATTTCGTATGCCTGTTTTTCAGCTCTACAAATCTTAAAATTTCGATAATTTTTTTAAAATAAAGTGATATTTAGAGCAGTCTTGAATACTTCGGCTATTCACAGACTAATACATCAGGATTTCGTATGCCTGAACAGCCTGCATTGCTTACATCTATGTTTGCCTAACCCACTAGTTAAACGGTATCTAATATTAAAAATACTTCATGTAGTTAAACATGAGATCTATCTCCCTAGCTCTATACAAGAACATAATTTGAGTAATTAAGCTATTCAATTAAAACTTATTGTTTGATTAGCTTTAGTGCAATTAGCCCTATTGTGTAAATTCCGGTTGCTGACATTTGGCTAACATTTTTCGTTCAATTTGTTTTAACCCTGTATAATTTTACTAATTACAGAGTAATTATTTAAACTTCATCATGTCGGGTATTTTCTCTAGAATTTCTGGCGACTTGAAAATTACCAGGGATAAGACCCTGCTGCTCAATCGTCTTGCACCGTTGATTTTATGCCCCTCCTTTCTCATGAGAAAGTGAAAGAGGGAAAATCAACTGGTAGTAAATCTGAGCTCTCAAAAGTCTCTAAAAGCAGTAAAAGGGAACCTTCGAAACCTTCTAAACCTGATGAAAATGATAAAAAGTTTGATCAACTGGCAGAAATTATTGCTTAAGGTTTTAGAGACTTGAAAGAAATGTTTGTCCCTACAGATGATGATTTTGAAAATCTGGATGAAGTTAATCTTGACAGCAGGTTTTCGAAAATTTCTGATGAATCAGATGATATTTTTGAAGAATTGACAGAAAAATATCAATTTAAGACACTGTTGATCCGGAAGCTAGCTCAAGTTTAGCTTCTCTCTATGATCGTTTGTTACATTTGAAAATAACCGACTCTGTTCTCAAGAATAAGCAAGAGACCCATTTGCGACCTGAAAATATTTCGAGTTTGCAAGTACCACAGGTTAACAAACCTGTGTGGGACACTCTGTCTCAGTCAACCCGCATTAACGAATCTAAGCTCCAACAAGTTCAAAAAGATATGCTGGCTAGTGCTGTCCCTATTATCAAAGTTATGTACACTATAGCCAATGCAAAAGATGATCTTTCTGCTTTAGATGCTAAAGAACTTGTGGATTCTTCAAAGGATTCCCTCATTTTTCTTGGCAGCTGTAATTTAAACTTGATTAAATTTCGTAAGGAAAGTATGAAGCTAGATTTGCCCAAGCAAATGCAAGGTTTATGCAGCGATTTGACTGAAATTTCTAGCGAATACCTGTTCGGCGATAACTTGAACTCTGCCATTAAAGATGTAACAGAACTCAACAAGATTTCTGCTACTATGAGAGGCAGGCTGACTTTTACGAGGGGCTTTGGACGAGGTTTTACAAACCGTGCCCGAGGCTGTTTCATTCGACGCTTTCCTTAGAGAGGTGCCTCAAGGAGATAAACTCCTTACTATGTCAGAAAGACTGAGACCAGGGAGTCGAACCAGGCTCGCCCCTCTCGGATGTAGAGGGGCCGCTTCCGTCAAGTTATGTCGGTTATCAAGCTCAGGTAGGGGGTCGTTTGAAAAATTTCTTGCCCTTTTGGAGAACATTGACCTCTGATAAGGTTATTTTACAGTTAGTTAATGGGGCAAAAATCAATTTTATGTGTCATATATGGCAATCTAAACCTTCTTCCCCTATTAAATGTGCATCAGAGGATAAAAATAAAATCGATATTGAGATTCAGAAATATTTAAAATTAGGAATAATCGAACCAGCTATTCATTCTCGAGAAGAGTATATTAGTTCTATTTTCCCCACTCCTAAAAATTCTGGTGGGGTTCGTATCATTCTTAACTTAAAGCCTCCTAATAAGGATGTTGAATACAAACACTTTAAGATGGAAAATTTAAAAACTGCCATAAATTTAATTGAGAAAGATTGTTTCATGGCGTCCTTAGATTTAAAAGATGCTTACTATTCTGTAAATATTGATGTTGCCTTTAGGAAATATCTAGGATTCGTATGGAATGGAAAGCTTTTTCAATTTACATGTTTACCTAATGGTCTTACTTCAGCCCCTCGATATAGTTTACTAAATTACTGAAACTTCTCTTCTCACATTTACGTTCTCTAGGTTTTGTGTCTGTTTATTACTTGGATTACATTTGGGTTATAGGACGAAATGAATCTGAATGCATAAAAAATGTGACCGCAACTTCTGCTTTATTGCAGCAGGCCGGTTTCCTCGTCAATTACGAGAAATCTTCTCTTGTGCCCTTGAAACGTATCAACTTCTTAGGTTTCGTTTTAGATTCAGTTAAAATGTGTATTAGCTTACCGCCTGATAAACGTTTACAAATACTGGCTCATTGTCATACTCTGTTAGAAGGTGATTCACATTCAATTAGGTATGTTGCTGAGGTAATTGGGAAAATGGTAGCTAGCCTTCCTGGTGTTAAGTATGAGGCTCTTTTTTACCGCTATTTAGAGCATGATAAGAATGTGGCTTTACAGCGTTTTGCTGGTAATTTCGATGCTTCTATGACAATCTCTTTAAATGCTAGATCAGACATTCAATGGTGGATTGACAATATTCTCACTTGCTATAATTTCAGAAATTTTGACTACTGATGCCAGTCAATTTTGGATGGGGTGCTGTTTTTAATGGCACTAGCTCAGGCGGTCATTGGAAACCTGAAGAGTACCTTATACATATAAATGATCTGGAACTTAAAGCAGTATTTTTTGGATTACTAAGTATTTGTTCAAAATGTTCGTTCATTCATATTAGAATAAGAAGCGGTAATTTAACTACTGTAACGTACATCAACAATTTAGGGGGAGTGAAATCTTTGAATTGTCATATTTTGACGCGAGAAATTTGGATGTGGGCTCTTTAGACGAATATTCACCTTTCAGCTGAACATTTACCTGGCTCTCAAAATGTGCTAGCTGATATTGCTAGTAGGAATATTGATGTTAATAAAGAATGGGCACTGAATACTAATGTTTATGCTGAACTTGTTAAACAATTTGACCCTTTTTCCATTGATTTATTTGCTACTAGATTAAATGCTAAAGAATCTTTGTACGTTTCATGGAATTCTGATCCATCTGCTTTATTCATAGATGCTTTCAGTAGGAATTGGGCACAATTCAATCAATTTTATGCTTTTCCCCCTTTCAGTCTTATCCTCAAATGTTTGAACAAAATCAAGAAGGAAGAATCTCGAGGTGTTCTAATAATTCCCGTTTGGCTAACTCAACCTTGGTTTCCGTTAGTGATGAATTTACTAGTATCGAAACCTCTGTTATTACCCAAAAATGTTATCCACCTTCCTTACGACCAGAATCTAACTCATCCCCTAAGCAACAACTCTACCTTCTTGCGTGTCCTTTATCAAGAGTTATTTCGGAAACAGAGGCATTTCGAAATAATCTATCGACATCCTGTGTAAATCATAGAGACCTTCAACAGTTAGGCAATATGAGATTTATTTTTATATATGGAATAATTTCTGTACTCTCAGGGACAAAAATCCCTTTCAATATAATACTCGGCTCTTGAGTACAGGGTCGTGCTGCTAAATTGGGACTAACATAACTTTTTTAAATTCGCTATTTTGAAAGGCAAATAATGATCAAATGTAATTTTTACTTGTATTTATTTGTTCGTTATTGTCTACAGAACAAAATCATTCTATGTGACTACCCTTTGCGTCAATAGTTTGGGAGATTCTCGAGCGAAACCGTGAACAACTCCTTTTTACATCCTCGGGGTCAAGATTACGAAATGCCCGACGAATGGCGGCCTTCAGAGAGTTGACACTTGGATGTGAAGTTACGTTAGACTCTCCCTGAATGACGCCAAACAGCCAATAGTCACAAACATTCAAATCTGGGGAGCTGCTGGGCCAAATATCCTTCGGGACCATCAAAGGAAGATTCTCCTTCAGGAAGTCCTGAACTTTCTTTGCTCCATGCGCGGGCGCAGAGTCTTGAACGAGCATCACTTTGAAGGGGTCGTAATCAAAACATCTTTCAGAATTTTCAAGTACTCCGCTGTGTTGATTTTAAGGCCCGCTTCGATGAAATGAGGAGGCATCACCTTACCATCACTTGTAACGGTTGCAAAAACATCACAGAAGGGGGATTTTTGCTTTGCATCACTGGAGGAACTTCTGAACGATCGGAGGCAACTACCCGAGTGTTCTGGCGATTTGCAACCTCACCAACAACGAACTTTTTCTCGTCAACAGAAACGCGGACATGTCCTCCTTTGTGTTTCAGATGGTTCAGAAGCTTTGGGCAACTTTCAGCTCTGAGGGCTCTGGAGCGGGTAGTTAGGAGGTTACGGACTCTCCTTACGTATGACTTCATACCAAGGTCTTCCTTGACTGCCCTGCTGATGGTGCTACGACTCACGCTGCGCTTTTGTGCCAGTTTTGACATCGGCTGGCTTGGGTCTGACTTCAACGTCCTTTTCAGCCCAGCAAGGAATGTTTTGGCTCTCTTTCGATCACTGCGAGGACTGTGTCGACTTCTCTAAACCTTACCCTCGGCATCAAAAGCAGCAAAAACTCGATAAACAGTCGATTTCGCTTAGCCAGTGCTCTGAATAATGTCTGAAACAAGAGTTCCCGGCACGTCTCATTTCACGTATGGTCGTTATTCGCGCTAATTCCGCCATATTTTACCAAAATATGCTAGATCTTAATCTGAAATATTATAGCAAAGGGCTTAAAGATTGTCTGTAGAAAAGAATTTAGTCATAGGTTAGAAATTACGGAAGATATGTGCTGTTAAAGTTAGTCCCAATTTAGCTGCACGACCCTGTATAGTGTTATTAACACTGCCCGTAGTGCATTATCGACTTTCCTTGTTAATGATTTTGGTCTCACAATTGGTAACTCTCCTATTGTTAAAAGGCTGTTGAAAGGTGTCTTTGAATTGAAACCACCTTCAGTTAGGTATACAGTTATTTGGGATGTAAATATTATTTTAAGCTATTTAAGGAACCTGAATCCTAATGATGAACTTCTTCTTAGCATACTTACATTTAAATTAGTTATATTTTTAGCACTTGTAACCTAGCAACGTGTCCAAACTCTCCAAGCTTTGTCAATATCTGATATGAGATTTATTGGAAAGTCTGTTATCATTCCTATCAGAAAGCTATTGAAACATTCAACTCAACGTAACCATAATCATGTGATTCACTTGACTAAATTTAGCGATTCTGCTATTTGTAGTGCTATTACCTTAGAACATTACTTGTATAGAACTATTTCTTTGAGAGGTAACCACTCTCAATTATTTATTAGTAACAATAAACCGTACCACCCAGTTTCCACTGATACTATTGTTCGTTGGCTAAAGAATGTTATGTTTGAAGCTGGAATTGATGTGTATATGTTTAAACCTCATAGTACGAGGGCAGCTTCAACCTCTCATGATAAATTGTCTAACGTTCCCATGGAACTTATTATGAAATCGGCTGGGAGGACGAATTGTAAAACTTTTGAAACCTTTTATAATAAAGCCATTATTTTGGCTGATGTTTCTTCTGAAGAAATGTTTTGTTGGGTATAATTTATTTCTTTCGGATCCTCTTCTCCTCGGAGACTTTGAAGTCTCCTGTATACTGTTATGACGTCACACTAAGGAAGAAGAACTCCGACGGATAATCCTAAAGTTGGCAGAGCCTTACCTTTATGAAAGGTGAATGTCGACTGTGATTATCCTGATGCAGTTCTTCTTCCTGGTGTTATATCCCCCCCTGTAACACCCACCCACTGTCATGAAATTATTTGGGTTCTCCGAGGAGAGGATCACCCTCATCTTTGAATGCTGATGATTTGAGCTTGCCGCGCACACCATTGTCGTGACCATATCTCCTGTATACTGTTATGACGTCACACCAGGGAAGAAGAACTGCCTCCGGATAATCACAGTCGGCATTCACCTTTCCTAAAGGTAAGGCTCTGCCAACTTTAGGATTTTGTTTTATGATGCATCACTTAAGAATTTTAATTTTACGGTGCATCACTTGTGAATTTTTATTTTATGGTGCATCACTTGTGAATTTTTATTTTACGGTGCATCACTTTTGAATTTAATTACGGTGCATCACTTTTGAATTTTATTTACGGTGCATCACTTTTGAATTTTTATTTACGGTGCATCACTTTTGAATTTTTATTTACGATGCATCACTTTTTGAATTTTATTTACGGTGCATCACTTTTGAATTTTTATTTACGATGCATCACTTTTTGAATTTTATTTACGGTGCATCACTTTTAGAATTTTATTTACTGTGCATATATTGATATTTCATATCTGCCAAAAATATAAACTTAATCTATTTTCAATACCATATTTGGTTTCTCTCTTTGGATTGAATTCAAATGACCGTTTATTACCTATATTTGATTTCAGAAAAACTTTATCATAAATATGGGAAAAAATAAGCTCTCGTCATCTGATGACAATACCAAATCGAAAGTAGCCAGAATAATTCATACTTCACAACCCTCTACTTCACAATCTGCATACCTATCTCCTGAACGATCGAACCAGAAACCACCATCACCAGAGAATGTTCCTCCTAGGATTTTCACTAATAGTTTGGTATCAGAGAAGAAAACTGCATGTGAAGCTACTCGGTTAATCCAGAGCCCTACACAGTCTAATGCAACTCCTGCCACCATCTTCCTCAATAACGAGGACAGAATGCCACCCCCTCAGACTACACGAAACGAATATGTAAAAACAGACAGACAACAAAAAACAAAAATCAGGCGTAAAGCTAGTAACTCAAATGAAAAGAAGCTTGCAATTTCATCAAACTCTAAAGTGAAAAAGCAACGTAAGTCGTCACGTAAGTTCTATTCTGAGAGCAACTAATCTTCTCATTCAGAGGAGTAAATATCAAATGCTTCACTTAAGAACGAAGTTCGCTCCCTTACCAAAACAGTTGGTGAGCTTTCTAAAAAGGTTATGAGTTTCGTCTCTAAAGATAATGCCCCTGCCAAGCTTGAACCTCAAGAAACTAGGACTGGTGGTTAGTCTTTTATCACCTTGCAAACCAGACCATATAATAACGCTATAGAATATACAAGCAGTTTACTTCCAGGTGATAACCTTCCTGACAGGTTGAAGAATAAAATCTGGGAGCACAAGTTTGTCGACTTCTACTTTATTCTGTAATCCAATTCAGAAGACTCTTTTGCTTTCTCCCTGAACAAGGCTGATCAATCCACTACTTTGGATCTTACTCCTAGAAAGAAAAGGCAGCTTTCTGATCAAGAGAGGGGTAAAGCCTTCGACGACTTCCTGGCAATATATTGCAGGAAATTTCCAGTAGAACCTCAAGACATAGTTGTCTTATGGGAAGTTTGTTAAGGAATTAATGCACACTGGAAAGAACGGGCTTATTATGATACTAAATTTCGGAAAGACAGAATTTAGTCAATGCAAATGGTCAACAATCCGTGTGGAGTTGCATATAAACAGTGCTAACAACATAGATTTAAAACCTGCAGTAAGTATTACTCATCTTCCTAACAGAGTACCTCCGGGTTTTTGCTACAACTACCACAACAAAGAAACTAGGTGCGAATCAAATAATTGCCACTTTAAATACAATTGCCCGAGATGTTACACTCCTCATCCTGCATACATGCAGTGTAGACGGGAATCTACAAATCCTATGCAACACCCTCCACTTCCTTCTACATCATCTCATCGCTACTACAAACATTCCGAAGACTGCATTTCTTGACAAACGAGCTTCCAATTCCAATTAAAATTACCGTTATGAATTTCCTACTTAAAGACTACCATAATAAAGACTACTTGGTGAGCGGATTCACTCATGGCTTTTTCCTAGGTTTTGATGGCCCTGAATCTAATTTTCAAGGAAAAAATAGTCTACCCATACGTGACAACCCTGATGCTATTTCAAATAAACTCTAACAAGAGAAGTCACTGAAACGAATTGAAGGTCCTTTCCCCCCTCCCCCCCTTACATATTTCAAAGTTTCCCCACTCGCACTGAGAGAAAAGAAACTATTCGGTAAATATAGGATTTTGCATAATTTATCCTTTCCTTACGATAAAAATTCACGGACTACTGATGTTCATGGTAGAGCGGCATACGATTTTGTATCTGTAATGAATTTTACTCAACTTATCCACGAACCTACTCACCAGAGGGGAGGTACTCTAGACTTGGTGATGACTGATGTTCCTGATCTAGTTACAGCAAGAGTTTGTTCTCCAGTGGGGAATTCAGATCACTCCCATCTCTCTCTCTCTCCCTAAAGCAATCTTCTCCTGAGATCAACATTAAGAGAGATGTCTATCTGAAAACTCAGGTTAATTGGAATGCAGTGAATGATGCTATTGCTATGGCTCCGTGGGGTGATATTCGTCGCTCTGATGACCCGGGAATCAGTCTTGATGTTTTTTTCCGCCGGATTGTTGCTGACCATGTTCCTGTTAGGAAGATCCTTGTGAGATCTAGAGACAAACCATGGTTTGATGCTGATTGTCGCAGGGCTTATGAGTTGAAACAACAGGCCTTTTCTTTGTGGCGTCGACTGCGTACAAGTGAGGCATACGAGACGTTTAAAGATGCACAACGTCGTGCCAAGGCTGTGTATGAGTTAGCAGAAAGTTCATATAATAGCCGTACTCGTGATTTTGCTCTCTTCTGCGAATGGTGCACATAAATGGTGGTCTACCTTGAAGAGTGCAATCTTTGGATCATCCTCCTCTATTCCTCCATTGTTTGGTATTGGAGGGGCCTTGGTTAGTGATCCAGTAGGGAAGGCTAATTTGTTATTGGATTGCTTTCAGAACAAACAGAACTTCGCTGCAGTTCCTCTACCTCTTTCATGCCATCCCAAACCTGAGCTCACGTCTGTTGTTTTCAGGGCGAGAGACCTGCGTCTGTTGTTGTTAGATCTTTCCTCTTATGGTGGTGTTGATCCGTCAGGTGTGTTTCCTCTTCTTCTCAGGAATGTTGCTAATGTGGTTGCTAAGCCCCTTGCTGCAGTGTTCCGGCGTTTGATTTGCATGGGTTTCTTTCCTGCTTGTTGGCGAGTTGCGAGGATTACTCCCTTACCGAAAGGTCCTGCTACCCCAATTGGCTCGGAGTACCGTCCAATTTCCATTACTTCTATACTCTCCAAGACGTATGAGAAGCTTATAGCATTGAAACTTGGTAGGTTTCTGGAGAGAACATATTTTGCCCCCCACTCAGTTTGGCTTTAGGAAGGGTCTGGGCACATGTGATGCTCTTCTACATATTTCACATGTTATTCAATCTGCATTGGATGCTGGGGCTGAGGCAAGAGTTGTACAAATTGACTTTAGTGCGGCATTTGACAAGAGTTAATCATGCTGCTATTTTGTATAAACTCCAGTCGATGGGAGTTGGCGGTTCGGTTTTGGCAGTTATTCGGCAATTCCTGTCTGATAGACGACAGTGTGTCTCAGTTGATGGTTGTTGTGGTGAATTTGCTGATGTTGTTTCCGGTGTGCCTCAGGGTAGTGTTCTGGGCCCTTTGCTCTTCATACTCTATACGGCAGATTTGTTGGCATTGACAAATAATTTGTTGGTTAGCTATGCAGATGACTCAACATTGATATCGGTTTGTAAAAAGCCTTCTGACAGGGTTATGGTATCTGAGTCACTGTGTTTGTGATTTAGATCATATAAACAGGTGGTGCATGGATAATGGTATGGTGTTGAATCCTAATAAAACGAAATCTACTATTTTTTCTAGAAGTCGCACTATCCAACCTGTATTCCCTGTGTTGCACATGGGTAATAGTGTTATTGAGGATGTTAGTGATGTTACTATCTTAGGTGTGTCCTTTGATAACAAGCTAACATTCGAAGGACATTTGCGAAGGGTTGCAGCATCTTCTTCCCAGAAGATAGGGATTTTGAGACGGGCGTGGAGAATTTTTGGAGATAAGGATCTTGTTGTCCAATGCTTTAGAAGTTTTGTGTTGCCAGTTTTAGAATATTGTTCCCCTGTCTGGAGATCTGCAGCAGACTGTCATCTACATCTACTTGACCGTGTTGTAAATCAAGCTTCATTTATGATGGATGGTGGAATCTCATGTGACTTGTGGCACCGGCGTGATGTAGCGACTTTGTCAATGCTCTTCAAGATTGTTGATAGACCTGAGCATCCAATCTGTCCTTATCTGCCTGCTCCTTATGTCGCTCAGCGCAATACACGTTACGCAGCAAGTCGTCATTCTCGTACTTTTGAGAGTATTCGATGCAGAACTAAACAGTTTTCTAAATCTTTTGTTCCAGCTTCTGTGGTTCTTTGGAACTCATTGAACGATAGTATGTTTGCCGGTGGTAATGTTGGGGCTTTTAAATATGAGGTCAACAAATTCCTTTTAGCTTGACCTAGGCTATCTTTTTTCTTCTTCTTCTTCTTCTTCTTCTTCTCTTCCTTTTAGCCAGCTGGCGAATCACTGCGGGGGTCTGTGTGACTTGTGGGGCTTGCTCTTTCCCTGTAGAGTTCGCTCTAGCTTGTTTTAATAATAATAATAACAATAACAATCTTCTTATGAATCCTGTTACAGCATTGCATGCTCCTTTTCTACATTTTAGCTTAGTTGTGTTTAAATTTTAGGATTTTATATAGGAATTTAGTTCGATACTTTTTTATGAATTTTCTTGCATTTATATTTTGGCAAGATTTTGACTGCGTGTCTTGCTTTTCAGGCACGTGGCTATGGTAGCATTCTCATGTACCTGTCATATTGAGGTTGGATGCAAATAAAAAACTTGAACAATTCTATTTTTTAATTCTGCCGCTACAGTGAGATACACCACTCTCCCAAATTTGTGTTTCAAAAGTTAATATGACGCCATCTGGATTTGAAAACTGGAACTAGATAAAAACAAAAAACATTTGGCGTTGATAACAACATTGAAAGTTTCAGTGCTCAACAGAAACTAGTTTTCAATATTTAAAAAAAAAGTAGATTTCAGAATAGTATAACCTCATAACTTCTGCCCCAGTAAACATGGCAATGTTGGGCCAACGTTGGTCCAATTCAGAATGAAACTCTGGACCAACGCTGCCATGCCGGTCTCGGTGTATTACGCGAGCAAAGGCCCGATGTTGGCCCACCTCACGGATCTCCAGCGGCCCAGAACAGTATAACCACGTTTAAACGACTTATTGGAACTGGCAATACTTCACGGTGCCGATGCCATGCATGTCTACTGTCAGTACTATTTTAACATAACAGGTGTATTAATTAGATTACGCTATACAGAACACGTGAATACAATAGTTACTTCTAACAATGTATTAACTGTCCTACAAATATATTTTACAGATCGAAGTCAGGAAGAAAAGTAGAACGGTAGCCAATTCAAACTTAAGTGTATAATTTTACATACTCATTATAACCAAATAATAATATTTCTATTTAAAATTAAATAGAAATTACAATTTTCAATGTGAATAATTATTTCAGACGGAAAATAACTTTTCATACTAAATGTACGAGTTAACTAGCGTCCAAGCTCATTTTGATGATTGAAATAAATAAAGTGTTAAATTATTAATTGAAGGGAAAACAGGCCTATTTATACTAAATTGCCAGAAACGGCTACAATTTCAAAGATATACTTAATTGAGGATATTGAATTGGTTATTTGGTGTGATTAAAGTCAGGAGAGATACAGGGTGGGGCGTAAGTTTGGAAGCAATTTTTCAAACATTAATATAATTATTAAAAATAAGTTCCTAAATAGGTGATAGGGTTTGAACTATAGTAGAGACACTACATTATGACGTGGCAGTGTTATTTTTTACAAAAATTTAGTCAATTCAAAAATGTCAGACAAAAGAGAAGTCATTATTGCTCTACACCGTGCCGGGAAGTCAGATTCCGTCATTTCAAAGACTCTCTCAATAGCGAGATCGACAGTTCGGAAGTGTGTGAAGCGTTTTAATGAGAGAGGAGACTTGACTGATCGTCCATGAAGTGGTAGTCCACGCTCACAACGCACCAAACATTTGATAAAATGTGCCCGAGAGAAGATCAGGAGGAACCCGAAAAGGTCAATACGATTGTTAGCCAAAACAGCTAATGTGAGTCCCAGAACAATGAGAAGAGTTGTCAAAGAAGACCTAAAGATGTCCTCTTTCACCTTCCAAAAGAGAAAGACTCCGTCAGAAGCTGTAAAGAAAAAGAGATTGAAGAGAAGCAAAGCACTTTTGAGAGAATTGAAGTCTGGCACGGCTGGTTAAATTGTTTGGTCTGACGAAAAAATTTTCACAGTGGAAATGGCTCACAACCAGAGGAATGACAGAATAATTAGTAAAAGTGCAAAAGACATCCCATACAACCAAAAAACTGTCCACAGAACTATGAAACCTGCTTCAGTAATGGTCTGGGCCGCCGTTTCAGAAACTTGGATATCTCCTTTAATTTTTGTGGAACAAGGCGCCAAAATCAATGCTAAATGTTATATTGAGAATATTTTGACGCCAATGTTGGAGTCAGCTAAGGATCACTTCGGTAATGACACTCTATGGACATTTCAGCAAGACGGCGCGACTTCACATACTGCAAATGTCACTCAAAACTAGTGCCATGACCATCTTCCACGGTTTTGGTCCAAAGAAATGTGGCCTCCCTGCTCCCCATATGTTAATCCTATGGACTTTTCGGTATGATCCATTCTTGAATCAAAGGCCTGTGGTAAATTCCATCGCAGTGTGGATGATTTAAAGCATTTGCTCCAGAGATCTTGGAAGGAAATTTCACAAGAACAGTTGCGTGCCGCAGCAGGAGGAGTTCGGAGGAGATTTGAGGCTGTTATTAAAAACAAGGGGGGACATTTTGAATAAATTTATGATATTTGAATTCTTAAAACCCTTATGTAATAATACATAACTGTAAATTATTAAATATATTTTTCGTTGGATTATAATATGCACTTTCATTTGCTTCCAAACTTACGCCCAACCCTGTAGTTTGCACCTATTTTCTCTTGATTGTCTGGCGATAACTGCCAAATAGAACCGGTAGACCAGTATAATAAATATACTGGAACATCAAAAAATCACTGGATTGGTTAACCAATGTTTTCCTTCATTGGGCCAGTGATGTTTTACAACCGTTGGCCCAGTGTCGTTTTCATTGCATTGGCCCAGTGTGCAATAGCATTGGCGTGCCAATGCCCGATCGTGCATTTAATTTGCCAACGTTTACCGACGTTGGCCCGATAGTGCAATGTTACCAGGGGCCTGAATACTGAATAGTGTAACTTTCAATATTTTGATAAAAACCCAAATGTTGGGGTTGATTTAGTTTCCGCTTTCAAATCAGATTGCGCATTTTAAAACAGAAATTTATGAGAGTGGTGCATCTTACTGTAGAATAATACTTTTGATACCATCCCTGTTGACATTCAAAAACAAAAGGTGAACATTCTTTTTCTTCAGACTAAAAATTTGCTATTCGGAAGTTAAATAGGGGTCTAGGACATTTCGTCCACGAATTGCTTAATTTTGTATTTTAAAGTGTATATGGGATATATTTCACAATATTTTTCACTATTACATTAATAGGCATGTATAAATACATAATAATATTAAGTATAGTGATTTATTCCGGACAATTCCATATGAACACAAAAGAAATGTTTACCCTTAGATTAGTTATGAAATTAGACATGATAAACGGTTTGACTGTATATTTAAGTTATATATCTCCTTTAATATTTTGCATAAATAATTAATGAGTTATGAGTATCTAAAATATGGAACTGAAATAACAGGGAGAAATGAAATAATTACAATAGGTAAATGATAATGATTATATATGGTTTAATTATGAGTCTGAAAATATGGAACAGTACAATAGCATGGACGGTTTTACGTTTAAATAATCGAAGGCAACACTAGAAAGTACCAATATCTACCTAATTCTTATATAACATAATTCATTATCAATCACTTGTTAAGTAGTATATTATATACTTGTATCATGTATGAATTTTTATTCAATCCCTGTTAAAAAATGTGTTATAAGAAAGTAATTTCTGTACCAATATTGCTTCTAATAACCTAATCTGAGTAATAATATTGATGTTTATTGTAGTTATTGTTATTATGTCCACTATTTTCTATTCTTATATACTCTAATAACTTCGAGACATGCCTCGCTATTATTACAGATTTGATAAGACTTTGGAATAATGAAAGCGATGCCTGCCTGTATATCATTAAAAAGTTTTCAGTTATATTATTTTACTGTTGCCAGCCAGTAGGAGTATGAGAAGAAGATTACAATAAGAATTATGACAAAGACCATGAATTTATAATTACCATCAACAAATGGTGTTTTCTACTTTTATATTGCAGAATATATATAATTATTATACAATAAACAATATGTACACATTATAAATATAATACAAAATAAAGCATTTCGTGGACGAAATGTCCGTGCACGGTTAAATAGGCATTATAAAAATCTTTGAAAGCATATGAAATTAAAAATATGCTATCGAATATCATGGGGTTTGCAAAAATTGACAAGAAAGCTTCATGATTAATTAAGCAATAAAAAAATTTGCTTAGAGAGGACTTTGATAGATTTGAAGCGAATGGTAAACTTATAACAATTCATTTGAATTCCATACAGACTGACAAATGCAGTATAGCAACTTTCCGGCGGATAAAAATATAAAAGTTTTATTTCTTGGAATATTTATAGTGATAAACTTCAAACGACTTTGCCAAACTAGAGATCTTAATTTATAAACATAATTAAAAAAATGTATTAATTAGATACTCGTCATAACGTTCCTTTGCCAATCTCATGCATTGTCATTCTGGGTTTTCTGCCTCATTTTCTCTGCGTTTATTTGAACTCACGAGCTTGGCACATCATACACCCATATTCGGAACATACTCTAAAAAATGATATTTCAGATGAACTAATTCTCTTATACATACTTATACCTTTTTGTAAACAACTTTAAAGGTTCACTCCAAGCATACCCTGATAACATTGCACTATCAGGCCAACGTCGGTAAGCGTTGGCAAAGTAATGGAACGATCGGGCATTGGCACGCCAATGCTATTACACACTGGGCCAATGCAATGAAAACGACACCGGGTCAACGGTTGCCAAACCGCACTGGCCCAATGAAGGAAAACATTGGTTAACCAATCCAGTCATTTTTTCATATACCAGTATATTCATTATACTGGTCTACCGGTTCTATTTGGCAGTTATCGCCTGACAATCAGAGAAAATAGGTGCAAACGATATCTTCTAACTTTAATTACACCAAAGTATATCTTTGAAATTGTCGCCATTTTTGGCAATTTAGTATAAATAGGCATGCGTTATCCCTTCAATTAATAATTTAACACTTTATTTATTTCATTTATAAAAAATAGCTTGGACGCTAGTTAACTCGTATGTTTAGTATGAAAAGTTATTTTTCCGTCTGAAATAATTATTCACATTGAAAATTATACTTTTTATTCAATTTTAAATAGAAATATAATTATTCATTTATTTGGTTAAAATAGCGTATGTTCCTGACTTCGATCTGAAAATGTATTTGTAGGACAGTTACTACATTTTTAGAAGTAACTTGTCTTCACGTGTTCTGTATAGCGTAATCTAATTAATACACCTGTTTTATGGAAATAGTACTGGCCGTAAACATGCATTGCATCGACACTGTTAAGTATTGCCAGTACCAATAAGTCGTTTATACGTGGTTATACTGTTCTGGGCCGCTGGCCATCCGCAAGGTGGGCCAACATCGGGTCTTTGCTGGCCCAATACACCGAGTCCGGCATGGCAGCTTTGGCCCAGAAGTTCGTTCTGAATTGGACCAACGTTATCCCAACATTGTAATGTTTACTGGGTATTTTTTTATTGCTTTAATCAACGAGGCAAATGATTTTCATCATTTTTCTGCAAACCGCATCAAATTCGATAGCATTCTACTTCCGACCTACTAATTTCCAGTATGAAGAAAAAGAATATACACCATTTGATTTTGATTGTCAACTAGGTATTAGGTATAATAAACCCATTTAATATTCTTGTCAAGGTTTATATAATTTGATCAACTTATTATAGAAACGTTAATATACTTTAGGAATGAATTTATATATAAAATGAAGCCAGAAAACTCATTGCTTGTTTATAAAATTCAAATATGAAATCAAAACAAAGAGTGTACAATCTTCTTCAGTGTCAGGTTACCCAGCTAACCATATCTTCTCTGTCCCGCGTGGGACAGAGGGGGACATCCCTCGCTAGCGAGGGACGGGGGATTTCAGACGTCTCCAGACGTCTGAAATCCCACGTCTTTCTAACGTCTGAAATCCCACTCACGTCCCACGTCTTTTCCACGCGGGATGTCCCTCTCTGTCCCACGCGGGATGTCCCTCTCTGTCCCACGTCTGTCCCACGTCTGTCCCACGTGGGATGTCCCTCTCTGTCCCACGCAGGATGTCCCTCTCTGTCCCACGCAGGATGTCCCTCTCTGTCCCACGCAGGATGTCCCTCTCTGTCCCACGCGGGATGTCCCTCTCTGTCCCACGCGGGATGTTCCTCTCTGTCCCACGTCTGTCCCACGTGAGATGTCCCTCTCTGTCCCACGCGGGATATCCCTCTCTGTCCCACGTCTGTCCCACGCGGGATGTCCCTCTCTGTCCTTCGTCTGTTTTACGCGGGAAAAAGTTATACCAAAAAGGTATATCTATCTCAAGCTTTATTTACGTATCATAACTAGGTAGGTATTCATAAACAGATGTAGGTATCTAGGTAGGCATTGATGAATAATACTAGGTAGTAGGTAAGTAGGTACGGATACTAGATAGGTAGGTATTGGTAAACACTAATAAGTATCTAGGTAGGTATTGGCTAACAGTTATAGGTAACTAGATAAGCATTGATAAACACTATTAGATAACTAGGTAGGTATTGACAAACAGTTGTAGGTAACTAGGTAGGTATTGATGAATACTAGTAGGTAACTAGGACCTAGATTGGTGTTTATATACAGTTGTAGACAAGAAGGTAGCTAATTAGGTATTGATAAGCAGATGTAGGCAACTAGGTAGGCATTGATAAACACCAGTAGGTAACTGGGTAGGTATTGACAAACAGTAATGTAGGTAACTATGTAGGTACTGATAAATACTACGTACCCAGCTAACCAAAAGCTGTTTGTCCCACGTCTTAAGACGTCTGACACCCCTCGCTATAGAGGGATTTAAGACGTGGGGCAAGACGTAGGGCGGGGGACATCAGACGTCTTGCAGACGTCTAACCCTCTTCATTTGCACAAGGGTCCCCCTCTGCAAGACGTCTGATCCCACGTCTTGTCCCCCTCTGACAGAGGGGGACATCCACCTGTCCCACGTCTTACCCCACTCCGTTTTCAAGACGTGGGACCCACGTGGGACAGAGTGTGGATGTCCCTCGCTATAAGAGGGATTCAAGACGTGGGACCCACGTGGGACAGAGTGCGGATGTCCCTCGCTATAGAGGGAAGAGGGAAATAAGACGAGGGACCCACGTGGGACAGAGTGTGGATGTCCCCCTCTGCAAGACGTGGGACAGAGTGCGGATGTCCCCCTCTGCAAGACGTGGGACAGAGTGCGGATGTCCCCCTCTGCAAGACGTGGGACAAAGTGCGGATGTCCCCCTCTGCAAGACGTGGGACAGAGTGTGGATGTCCCCCTCTGCAAGGGGGACATATCTCTCTTTTGGCTCAAACTACTTCGGTTAATTGGGGTATATAAATATGTATAAGAAATAAAAAAGATCATACTAATCATTATTGCTGTGGTGTGCAACACCATCCTCTGTATTTTATATATTATAGGTAGTTCGATTCCCTCATATGTTACAACAATAAATTTTATCTAGTCTTTTATTCCACTGTTCATGTCACTTATAGAATTAATTTGCCGGTGTCACCTAATGACGCATCAGTTTGTTAGGCTATTTTCATTTCAAAGTTGGAAGCGGCACAGTAAACGTAAGCCCGCAGTAGAATTTCATGGTGCCTTTTTTAGTGATCTCTTACCCTGGTTCTCCCCTTAAACTACATCCAGTAAGTTTATTATGTAGAATTAGTAATTGTCTTAATTACCTATGGATGCTATGTTCAGTCGCCATTTTGAATCTTTTTAATTTGAAGCTGTGTTTTTAAACCTCTAGCCTAAAGAAAACTTAGTCAACATTTCCTAGAGTTATAATCCCTTTTTAAATCAATCATTATACCAGCTTTCATTTGTGCTCAAATATTTTCACCTACTTTTATTACTAATGCCTTATAGTTCTAAATTTTAACTTTGTGTGCCAGGTTTTATTTCGTGTCATAGTCTGTCCCAAACTTGCTGTCTGGTGCAATTTTCAGCTTCCCTATTTTAGTCATAAATTTACATTTGTTCAAACCTTGTTGTAGCTTCTTTTTTAACTATATTTTTGCATTATTTCTTAAATGTGAGCCTTATGCTAGTTTCTTTTGACCCGCAGGCACGTGGTCATGTAGAAAACCCAACTTCTCATGTCATTATATTTGGAGACTTGGAAATAATAGGATAAAAAACAAGCAAAAGTTTTTTTATTTTTCCCTGTCGCTACAGTGCTGGATCGGGGACCAGTGCTAAGACGGTTACTGGTACTGGTGGGAGATCACAAGAAGAATTTTTTCAATTATCCCATGTTTCAAAACATGGATAAGAGACCTTCAAGATTAGCGCTGCCTTCTTTGAAGCTGCTAATTGAGAATGAGGACAGACGTAAAGATGCTTTACTTGCTGAACTTGCTGCAACCAGCTCAGCAGAGGTGTCTGATGATCCTCTTGAAATCAGAAAAGTGATATCTAGCTTGAAGGAAGCTATCAGACCTTATGAGGCTGCCAGTAGAGAGTTGTCTGCTTGGTATAGTAAAAGTGGTTCTGGCTCTAGTGCTTCTGAAGTCAGAAATACTAGACTGCAACTCATCCATATGGACTGTAGAGAGGTTGTAAGAGACCTAAATGCACAACTTTCCAGTTTGGGAGAAGAAGGGGGCTCAAGTATATGGGCGGCGAGTGTTGTTGGGGAGCAAATTTCGGTCGTGGCTGATGATGGAGGAAGTGATAGGCAGCGTGCTGCTAGTGAAAACTCTGATCCGCCATTTCCCTCTGACCTGGAAAATTCATTGATACTTTTGAATTTGGGTCAGACTCCTGTTGTGCAGCCCCCTCCTGTTGTGCAGCCCCCTCCTGTTGTGCAGCCCCCTCCTGTTGTGCAGCCCCCTCCTGTTGTGCAGCCCCCTCCTGTTGTGCAGCCCCCTCCTGTTGTGCAGCCCCCTCCTGTTGTGCAGCCCCCTCCTGTTGTGCACCCCCCTCCTGTTGTGCAGCCCCCTCCTGTTGTGCAGCCCCCTCCTGTTGTGCAGCCCCCTCCTGTTGTGCAGCCCCCTCCTGTTGTGCAGCCCCCTCCTGTTGTGCAGCCCCCTCCTGTTGTGCAGCCCCCTCCTGTTGTGCAGCCCCCTCCTGTTGTGCAGCCCACTCCTGTTGTTAGTGAACAACCTTCTCTTCTATCATTCTCAAATGCTTATATTACTGAGAGCAGAGAGCATATTGGTATCTTGGACCCGATATCCAGAAGACAGCTTAGGGTGGACCTTCTTAAAGGTCAAGGCGAACCATTCAGTGGTGACCCACAGAACTTTTGGTGTTGGAGACAGAGGCTATCAAGAAGGTTGCTGGAGGCCGAAGCCACAGCTATGGATTCTCTCGAAATCCTCCAGGCAAACACCATTGGTAGACCTAGAAAATTAGTCTCTGACAACATTGATGCAGGTGCTCATGATCCTGGAGGTACCTTGATGAGAGTTTGGTCTTCACTGACCAAGAGATTTGGGAACAGTGCTGCAGTGTCCGAGGCACTGCTGTTCAAGCTGGAGAAGTTTCCTTTCATTAGGTCTACACATGACGTGTTGGCCATGGAGGATCTTCTGGACTTGTGTCGAGTCATCAATTCAAACCTGGGCATATGTGCAGATCTCAGAACCTTGGATCTGCCCAGAGGTATGCGCTCTGTCTGGCAGAAGCTTCCTGATAGTTTCCAGAACAAATGGAGAACTCAATGTTACTTGTTGGAGAGGAGAGGTGGAGGTACCCCAAGCTTCCAGGAGTTCTTGGATTATTTGGAGTCCTTTATAGAGGAAGTTTCTTCTCCACATTTTCTTCTGGAGGCTAAACCAGCTTCTAGAGCTCCTGCAAGAGGTATAAGGACCTACAATACCAACGTGGAGGTTACATGCTCGTATCATGAGGCTCCGGGGCACTCAATTGAAGATTGTAAGGCTTTCAACAAGCTCAAATTTTGTGACAAGAAGCAGTTCGCAATTAAGAAGAAATTGTGCTTTGCCTGCCTTGGAGACCATGTAGTCTCGAGCTGCACTAGGGAAGCAACCTGCAGCATATGTAAGGGTGGACATCTTGATGTGATGCACTGGCACCGAGGTCCGCGAGAAATGCGGGAGTCTCAGCGAGAAGCAAACAGTAGGTTTGGCCCGAGGCAAGTGACCTCAAACTGTGTTAAGGTATGTGATAGCCAATATGATAGGGTGTGTTCTCGAATTTTGCCGGTTGAAGTGAAATATGAAAATTGTGATGCCACAGTGAAGTGTTTAGCTATAATTGATGAACAATCTGACAGTACCTTTTGTGATGAGAAACTTTTAGAACATTTTAATATTGGACCAGTGCCTTGTCAATCTTTCAGCTTATCCACCATGTCTAGTTTCTTGTGTAGCAGTTCTAAAATTGAAGCAAAGGTGGTCAGAGGTTTTTCCGTGAGTGGTTTAAATAAGAGAAAGAGGATAAATTTACCAACTGTTCTTACTCACCCAGGCATTCCACAGTCCAAGCGAGGAGTGGCGACGCCAGGGATTGTGGCAGCTCATCCTCACATCAAAAGCTTTGCCAGATTCTTCCCGAGAATAGACCCAAAGTTGGACATCCTGTTGTTAATTGGAGGTAACTGTGGTGAGGCCATGGCAACCAAAACTCACGGTAAGCACTATCCTTTTGTTCATGAAACACCTCTAGGGTGGGCTTTAGTAGGCCCTGCCTGTATGCGTGAGTGTCCACCTGTCGAAGCTAGATGTTTCAGAACTTCTGTAGAGCCCTTTTGTGAGCATTTTACATTGAAAACTTCATTGAATTCAGTTAATTCTAGAGATATGACCTCAAATAGATGTTTCAATATTTTTGAGGAGTATTCTGATGACGATGTGATGGATATATCACGTAGTGATAAGAAATTTCTCAATATAATTGGTGACGGCATAAGAATAAACGATGAAGGGAAGCTAGAAATGCCTTTGCCTCTCAAAGAGGGAACTTTGCCTTATAACCGCTTACAGGTTTACATGAGATCCCTGAGTACCTTGAAGAGCATCAAGAGAAATGATGTTAAGACGATTAAAGCTGTGGAGGTTATGCAATCGTACCTGTCGAGACGTCATGTAGAGCAGATCCCGAAGGCGGAACTGAAGTCATCTGATAGCACCTACTATGTGCCTGTGTTTCCTGTCCTACACCCCCTAAAGGAGAAGCTTCGGATAGTATTTGATAGCAGCGCCTCTTACCAGGGATGCAGTCTTAACGATAGATTGTTGCAGGGTCCAGACGAGGGAAACAAAATCGTTGGAGTTCTTTCTCGATTTCGACACGGGAAGATTGGTTATAGTGGCGATTTGGAAATGATGTTCCACTGCTTTAGCCTTGCTCCAGAGCACAGGAACCTCGTTAGATTTTTTTGGTGGGCTAACAACGATCCCGAGAGAGAGGTGGTGGAGTATAGAAGTAGGGTGCACAATTTCGGCAACAAATCTTCTCCTGCTGTTGCTAATTTTGGACTCAGATATACCACTCTATCACCAGAGGCCCAGAAGTACCCAAACGCCGTCAGTCTGATCAAGAATAATTTCTATGTGGACGATTGTTTGGGATCTGCTGATTCGGTTGAAGAAGCGGCTGACACCCTCAAGTCTGCTGTTCTCATCCTTAAGAAGTACAAGATAAGACTGCATAAAATAGTCTCTAGCTGTGCGAGGGTCGCGGATCACTTCCCGCCATCGGAGCGTGCTTCTGATGCGCACTCCATCGACTTGCAGGGCAGTGACGTTCAAAAGACTCTGGGTCTTTCGTGGGATACGGTTACGGACGAGTTCGTGATGTCTTGCAAGTTTCCTGATAGACCTATGACAAAGAGGGGCGTCTTAAGCACTTTGCACACCTTGTACGACCCTCTAGGGTTTATTTGTCCCGTAATTCTAGCTGGAAAGATCATACAAAGAGAGATGATACCTTCTAAGGGGAATCCCATCAAGAGCCCACTTCAGGATCTGGGCTGGGACGATGAGATCCCCGCTGCCGTCTCGCATACTTGGGTCAAGTGGAAATCTTCCTTGCGGGGCTTGGAGGAAATAAGAATACCTCGTAGCTACCAGACTCTCAATTTCGGAAACATAAAATACAGAGAGTTTCACGTGTTTACTGATGCTAGTGATGTGGCCATAGGTTTTGTAGTGTATTTAAAAGTAGTCGATGTCAATGATAAAATTAATGTTTCTTTTGTGTTTGCCAATTCCAAGGTTGCCCCCAGAGCTGCTACTTCGATGCCTCGATTGGAATTGTGTGCTGCCTTGGAGGGTTCTCGTTCGGCATCCTACTTGGTTAAAGAGCTGCTCGTCCCTATCCGAAGAACTACTTTCTATACAGATAGCCAGGTCGTCCTCGGCTACATCAACAACGTAGAAAAGAGGTTCGCAAAGTATGTGTCTGGGCGCGTTGCTTCCATTCTGAAGGTCTCTGAGCCAGATCAGTGGAAGTACGTCTCTACAAAGGGGAACGTTGCTGACCTAGCCTCCAGACCTCAAAATCCTGGTGTACTGATGAGCAGTCCATGGTTCACCGGTCCGAAGTTCCTGTGGACAAGCAGTGGTGCTTCCCATGACTTGCCGAACTCTCCTGTGGAGCTTCCTGAAGTAGTGAGGCAGGTACAGACCTTTAAAACATGTTTGAGAGGTCAGAGTATCACAGAGGTGATCTGCGAGAAAACTAACTGTCTGATGACAGCCGTAAATATCATGAATAATGTGAAGAGGCTCTCTCTCGCTTGGTTGACTGCGGCTGGTGTCAGAGATACATCAAAGGATGTTACATTCAATGCACTTAACTTCATGGTCGAGCAGATGCAGAGGTCCGAGCATCCGGAGGTCTGTGATATGTTGACAAAGGGTAGAGATTTGCCGGACACTCATGAATTGTCTAGTCTCTGTCCCTTCATGGACGGTGGAGTTATCAGAGTAGGTGGTAGGTTGCGTCATAGTGATCTGCCTTATGATGGAAAACATCCTATTCTTCTGCCTGCGAAGTGCAAGCTCACGACTATGATCATCTGTCATCATCACGAAAAGGTTCATCATCAGGGACGACTGTTGACTGTGGCATCGGTACATCAAGCTGGATATCACGTGCATCGTTGCAGTGGAGTAATAAGGAGCTTTCTAAAGTCTTGTGTGACTTGTCGTAAGCTCAGGGGTGCCTTTATGCGACAACAGATGGCAGATCTCCCTGCAGATAGGCTGGAAGTTGCCCCACCATTCACATCTACAGGTATAGATACCTTTGGTCCCTATGAAATTCACGATGGTAGGGCAACTCGACGATCTTCCTCCTCTAAGAAGATCTGGGTGTTGCTGCTCACCTGTTTGAGCAGTAGGGCCGTGCATCTGGAGCCACTGTATTCGATGGATGCCTTGTCTCTGGACCTCGCCCTCCGTCGCTTTATTGCCATTAGAGGCGAATGCAAGCGTTTTCGCAGCGATAATGGTACGAACTTCATCCCAGTGCGCTCAAGGATGATGAAGGAGGCTCCAGATCTGACATGGGAACTAACCCCGCCTGGAGCTAGTCATCAGGCTGGTGTATGGGAGCGTAAGGTGGGTTGCATAAAGAACATATTCTCAGGAGCCATGAGGCAGCTAGGACAACGAACGTTGTCTCGAGAGGAGTTCATAACAGTAATTCAGGAATGTGCATCCATAGTGAACCATACCCCACTCTATGAAGTCGGCTCAGACCCTAATGACCCTCAGCCTATTTATCCTGCCATGCTATTAAATTTGAAAAGCAACAGAAACTCTCACGCCATTTCAGATTTCCATGAGCCGGACTTGCTGTGTTATGGAAAGTCACGCTGGAGAAGGGTTCAATACCTGGCGCAGCAGTTTTGGGTCAAGTGGAGGGACACGTTCATACATCGGTTGACAGAGAGACATAAATGGAAGAAGAAGACTCCATGCGTTGCTGTCGGAGATGTGGTTTTACTTCGAGAACGTGGTGCTTCACGCAACGTCTGGCCCATGGCGAGGGTTCGAGAGGTTCTCCTTGGAAGAGATTCCCTTGTGCGCAGTGTTGTGCTTCAGGTTTCTTCTGCGGGGGGCAATGGTTCGGTGCTCAGGAGATGTATCAGCGATTTGGTTCTTCTCTTGCCTTCGGAGGATCACCATTGCTGAGTCACGTGCTGTGACTCGGGTGGGAGTGTGGTGTGCAACACCATCCTCTGTATTTTATATATTATAGGTAGTTCGATTCCCTCATATGTTACAACAATAAATTTTATCTAGTCTTTTATTCCACTGTTCATGTCACTTATAGAATTAATTTGCCGGTGTCACCTAATGACGCATCAGTTTGTTAGGCTATTTTCATTTCAAAGTTGGAAGCGGCACAGTAAACGTAAGCCCGCAGTAGAATTTCATGGTGCCTTTTTTAGTGATCTCTTACCCTGGTTCTCCCCTTAAACTACATCCAGTAAGTTTATTATGTAGAATTAGTAATTGTCTTAATTACCTATGGATGCTATGTTCAGTCGCCATTTTGAATCTTTTTAATTTGAAGCTGTGTTTTTAAACCTCTAGCCTAAAGAAAACTTAGTCAACATTTCCTAGAGTTATAATCCCTTTTTAAATCAATCATTATACCAGCTTTCATTTGTGCTCAAATATTTTCACCTACTTTTATTACTAATGCCTTATAGTTCTAAATTTTAACTTTGTGTGCCAGGTTTTATTTCGTGTCATAGTCTGTCCCAAACTTGCTGTCTGGTGCAATTTTCAGCTTCCCTATTTTAGTCATAAATTTACATTTGTTCAAACCTTGTTGTAGCTTCTTTTTTAACTATATTTTTGCATTATTTCTTAAATGTGAGCCTTATGCTAGTTTCTTTTGACCCGCAGGCACGTGGTCATGTAGAAAACCCAACTTCTCATGTCATTATATTTGGAGACTTGGAAATAATAGGATAAAAAACAAGCAAAAGTTTTTTTATTTTTCCCTGTCGCTACAATTGCAATTTCTTACTATATTGCATATAGTTTATATGTACATTTGGCTTTATATCAATTATTTTAATATTACATATTCTTATATACAAATTAAATGAGAAGAAATGGAGAAAGAAGTGTAGTGGTGATCTCGGGAATCGAACTCAGGACTATAGTGTGATGTACTATTGAAGCCTGCGATGCTACCACTCAGCTATCCTGGACATTGTAGAAATAGTATTGAAATGATCTTTATTCAACTTGATAACTTGCGTGCTTCTTAAAATTTTTTTAAATAAATATAATTTAATATTCTACATTTTGGTATCTTTTATTTTTTTAATGTAAATGATAAGAATGTGTATAAAGTTATTTATTAATATTTGTATTGAAAATATTAATTAATGTTATTAACTACCTATAATTACCTATAACTGCTAATTAATCTTACCTATAGTTACCTTCTGGTGGTATCACTACGTCTTATACCTATCTAGTTACTTACTAGAGTTTATTTATAACTACCTAGTAACCTACAAGTCATAACCACCAATCTGTACCTACTGGTGGTTATAACCACTTACCTATTACGTAGTATTTATCAGTACCTACATAGTTACCTACATTACTGTTTGTCAATACCTACCCAGTTACCTACTGGTGTTTATCAATGCCTATCTAGTTGCCTACATCTGCTTATCAATACCTAATTAGCTACCTTCTTGTGTTTAACATTGCATACCTAGTTGCCTACAACTGTATATAAATACCAATCTAGCTCCTAGTTTCCTACTAGTATTCATCAATACCTACCTAGTTACCTACAACTGTTTGTCAATACCTACCTAGTTATCTACTAGTGTTTATCAATGCTTATCTAGTTACCTATAACTGTTAGCCAATACCTACCTAGATACTTATTAGTGTTTACCAATACCTACCTATCTAGTATACCTACTAGGTAGTGTTCATCAATCCGTACCTACTTACCTACTACCTAGTATTATTCATCAATGCCTACCTAGATACCTACATCTGTGTATGAATACCTACCTAGTTATGATACGTATATAAAGCTTGAGATAGATATACCTTTTTGGTATAACTTTTTCCCGCGTAAAACAGACGAAGGACAGAGAGGGACATCCCGCGTGGGACAGACGTGGGACAGAGAGGGATATCCCGCGTGGGACAGAGAGGGACATCCCACGTGGGACAGAGAGGGACATCCCGCGTGGGATAGAGAGGGACATCCCGCGTGGGACAGAGAGGGACATCCCGCGTACTTTTTCCCGCGTAAAACAGACGAGGGACAGAGAGGGACATCCCGCGTGGGACAGAGAGGGATATCCCGCGTGGGACAGAGAGGGACATCCCACGTGGGACAGAGAGGGACATCCCGCGTGGGACAGAGAGGGATATCCCACGTGGGACAGACGAGGGACATCCTGCGTGGGACAGAGAGGAATATCCTGCGTGGGACAGAGAGGGACATCCCACGTGGGACAGAGAGGGACATCCCGCGTGGGAAAGACGTGGGACAGACGAGGGACATCCCGCTTGTGTAAGACGTGGGATGTGAGTGGGATTTCAGACGTTAGAAAGACGTGGGATTTCAGACGTCTGGAGACGTCTGAAATCCCCCGTCCCTCTCTAGCGAGGGATGTCCCCCTCTGTCCCACGCGGGACAGAGAAGATATGGTTAGCTGGGTATAGGTAAGTGGTTATAACCACCAGTAGGTACAGATTGGTGGTTATCACTTGTAGGTTACTAGGTAGTTATAAATAAACTCTAGTAAGTAACTAGATAGGTATATAAGACGTAGTGATACCACCAGAAGGTAACTATAGGTAAGATTAATTAACAGTTATAGGTAATTAAGTAGTTAATAACATTAATTAATATTTTCAATACAAATATTAATAAATAACTTTATACACATTCTTATCATTTACATTAAAAAAATAAAAGATACCAAAATGTAGAATATTAAATTATATTTATTTAAAATAATTTTAAGAAGCACGCAAGTTATCAAGTTGAATAAAGATCATTTCAATACTATTTCTAACATGTCCAGGATAGCTGAGTGGTAGCATCGCAGGCTTCAATAGTACATCACACTATAGTCCTGATTTCGATTCCCGAGATCACCACTACACTTCTTTCTCCATTTCTTCCCATTTAATTTGTATATAAGAATATGTAATATTAAAATAATTGATATAAAGCCAAATGTACATATAAACTATATGCAATATAGTAAGAAATTGCAATAATGATTAGTATGATCTTTTTTATTTCTTATACATATTTATATACCCCAATTAACCGAAGTAGTTTGAGCCAAAAGAGAGATATGTCCCCCTTGCAGAGGGGGACATCCACACTCTGTCCCACGTCTTGCAGAGGGGGACATCCGCACTTTGTCCCACGTCTTGCAGAGGGGGACATCCGCACTCTGTCCCACGTCTTGCAGAGGGGGACATCCACACTCTGTCCCACGTGGCCCGTGGGTCCCCACGTCTTATTTCCCTCTTCCCTCTATAGTGAGGGACATCCGCACTCTGTCCCACGTGGGTCCCACGTCTTGAATCCCTCTATAGCGAGGGACATCCACACTCTGTCCCACGTGGGTCCCACGTCTTGAAAACGGAGTGGGGTAAGACGTGGGACAGGTGGATGTCCCCCTCTGTCAGAGGGGGACAAGACGTGGGATCAGACGTCTTGCAGAGGGGGACCCCTGTGCAAATGAAGAGGGTTAGACGTCTGATGTCCCCCGCCCCACGTCTTCCCCCACATCTTAAATCCCTCTATAGCGAGGGGTATCAGACGTCTTAAGACGTGGGACAAACAGCTTTTGGTTAGCTGGGTTGTGATTCGCTCAATTGTTGCAACCAGGGTATTAAAAACTTTAAAGGTAAATAATTAAATATATACTGAACCGAATAGTAAGCAGTTTGCAGAATAATCATCGTAGACCTTAAAGGTCCTCTCCAGGCTCCGGGAAAAAAATGAGTTTATTACATAATATTACAGAACTAAGGTCTACGATCATTATTCCGCAAACCGCATACAATTTGGTTAAGTATGTATTTTATTATTTGCTTTTAAAGTTTTTTAATACTCTGTGAGCAACAATCGAGCGAATCTCCAACCTGACGCTGAGAAAGAAGATTGTACACTCTTTGTTTTGATTTCAAATTTAGATTTTTAAATAAACAAAGCGTTTTTGGCATTCTTTTAAAATAATAACTGTTTCTAAAAGTATATAAACGTTTCTATAATAAGTTTATCCAAATTTAAACCTTTAAACGAATAATGAATAGATTTAATAAACCAAATACCTAGTTGACAATCAAAACAAATTGTGTACATTCTTCTTCTTCAGACTGAAACTTAGAAAGTCGGAAGTAAAGTAGGTTTTGTAGAGTTTGGATTATAATAATCTTTAATAGCATATAAAGTTAAAAATATGCTATCAAATTTTATGGGGTTTGCAGTAAAATAATGAGAAACATTAGCCTCTTTGATTCAGGCAATAAAAAAATTTGCTTGGAGGGGACCTTTAATTATTTCTATAATATTATGTCATAAAATCATTTTTTTTCCCGTAGCCTGCAGAGGACCTATAAACATTTTAGTGAGTTTTTACTGCTTTGAAACAAAATATACTTGAATTAATATACGTTACGTATATTGTGGACGGTATTTAAAATATTATACACAGGGTACAGGAACATATATGTTACTGTATCCTGATTATGCCCATAAGTTATCAGTCTCAAAATCTAGCAAATTGTTCCGCAAAATAGATACCGTGTGACCTATAGTGCCGGAAAAATTATTTAATATTTTATAATTTAAATTAAGTATTTTTAATGTATTAAATGAGGCATTAAAGAAATATATTGTGTTTTCGGACGATGTTGTTCTCGTGAGCTATGAATAACGAGTGCCATAGATTAAAGCCCTGCTCACTCTGCTCTCTCTGAATAATCATTATGTAGCTACTCAGTGGCCAGTTACTAGACTACTAGCTAGTAGTTCTGGGCACTGTGGGCAGAGCGGAAGTGAGTGGATAAAGGAAACAAGGACCTGGAGGCTGGGCTGGTGTTGAGGAGGAAGAAATGAAGATAATGACTAAGGAGGCAGTAAAGAGAAGACAGAAGAGTAGCTGAGAAGTTGTATCAGGAGTGGATAGAGAGAGGAGATGGAGGGGAAGAGCCAGATTGTATTTGGTGGTAAATTCCAATGATATGTCGGGAGATATTCAGTTTCTCTAATAGAAAAATTCCTGCAATGTCGGAGGATATTTAGCTATTAAATCCTATATTACCATTAATTTTTAGAGGACAAACTGGAAAAATGTTGGAGGACTCAGGACCAGACAAATTGATGAAAAATGTTGGCAGCTATTTCTCAAATTTTTGAAAAAGTCAGAGGAGTTCAGCCAGTCTGTATTTGGTGCACAAAATTCCACTGACTTTTTCAAAAAAGCTGAAAAAATCCACCATGAATTTCCAGTAATTTGGCTAATCCACCAACATTTTCCCAATAGGTATATCTACCGAAAATTAATGGTAAGATAAGAATAAATAGCTAAAAATCCACCGACTTTGCCAGAATATTATTTTCAAAGGGGAAAAAATTCCACCGACATGTCGGTGGAATTTACCACGAAATACAGACTGGGAGTTCAGTGCCAGTCTGCAGAATGTGTCTCTTCTCCTGCAGAGATTTTAATTTGAGAGGCAGGCTCTGTCTCTGACTCTCAGCCATGTTTCAGAGGCTGGAAAATTGTAAGCCAATTTTTGAGACAAATTTCTCCAAAAATCTGAGCCAAGCCAATTTGGCTCATTTTTTGAAGATTTCAAGCCAAAATTAACATGGAAACATAGGAATTAATTCAAAATTTAAAGCCAATTACCAGTCTGAAAAGTACAGCAGGATTTGTGGATTAATCCTGCGCCCAAGTCCTATTTAATTCCTATCTCCCCATGTTATTTGCTGCGCCCAAACCCCAATTTCTGTTAAAAATCTTGGGTCTGAGGAGACCTTCTTTTCAGACTGGGCCAATTAGACATACCTGAGATTTGACAATTTCAAATCTAGCCAATTAGTTGGCTTAAACTGACATACTCTTATACATGGACCCAGTCTGTATTTGGTGCAC
This sequence comes from Caprella mutica, assembly GCA_947561585.1. Taxonomy (NCBI): domain Eukaryota; kingdom Metazoa; phylum Arthropoda; class Malacostraca; order Amphipoda; family Caprellidae; genus Caprella; species Caprella mutica. The sequence continues at coordinate 84,560 of CANNZV010000529.1, forward strand.
AAAATTCCACTGACTTTTTGAAAAAGCTGAAAAAATCCACTATATATTTCCGGTATTTTGGCTGATCCACCAACATTTTACCCATTTTTCCACCGAAAATTAATGGTAACATTGGAGTAAATAGCAAAAAATCCACCGACTTTGCCAGAATATTATTTTCAATGGAGAAAAATTCCACCAACATGTCGGTGGGATTTACCACAAAATACAGACTGGACATGGACTCTCAGTAGCAGATTCCCAGTCTGCAGAATGTGTCTCTTCTCCCGCAGAGATTTCAATTTGAGAGACAGTTACTCTCTGACTCTCAGTAGCAGATTCAGAATCTTCCGCAGCTAAATTAATGGTAACATAGGAATTAATTCAAAATCTCCCGCAGCTAAATTAATGGTAACATAGGAATTAATTCAAGATCTCCCGCAGAGATCTCCAATTTCTAAAATTCAATCAAAAACTCCCGCAGAGAGTCTTGGAAAAATGTTCCATATTCTGCAGACTGGGCAGATTCAGAATCTCCTGCAGCTAAATTAATGGTAACATAAGAATTAATTCAAAATCTCCCGCAGCTAAATTAATGCCAATGGTAACATAGGAATTAATTCAAGATCTCCTGCAGAGATCTCCAATTTCTAAAAATTCAATCATAAACTCCGCAGACTGCCACTGGGCCAGATTGCATTAGTTGTTGTCTAAGAGCCGCCATTTCACCAACAGGTTATTTGAAGAGCCGTGGGGATATCATATCTGAGCCGTGGGATAAAAATCGCGAGCCGTGGGATAAAAAATATGAGCCGTGTGATAAAAAATGAGAGCCGTGTGATAAAAAATGAGAGCCGTGGGATAAAAAATGCGAGCTGTGGGATAAAAAATGCAAGTCGTGGGATAAAAAATGTGAGCTGTGGGATAAAAACTACAAGCAATGGGATATAAAGCGAGCCGTGGTGGAAGGAGCTATTACTACCTAGATTTAGTTACTTATTAACAGACCGGGAATATTTAATCAAGTGAAAATTCACATTTGATGAGCCGCAAAGTTTTCAAACTCTATATAAATGTCTTTTAGAAGACCGCGAGTTTCGAAAAAAATTCACAAAGAATGCAATCTGGCCACTGGGTTCAGTGCACCAAATTATCAAATACAAACTGGGGGAAGAGTAGCCCCAGACTGCAGGAACTGCCGAACTGGTAAACTTTTCTCAAAGAAAAGAAATCCTCTATTTTGGCTTCTGTTCTCAGTTAAATACATCATACATGTAAATATAGATATTGGAAGAAATTAAGGATTGTTCGCACAGAAAATGTTAAAAATGTCCCATGTTCTGCAGACTGGGAGTAGCCTGAGGATATACAGAAGGTTCAAGACGGAGATGAAGGAGGAGGAGTCGAGGTTGTGGTTCGCAGCAAGAACGTGGAGTCTGAGGCTGGCCTGCAGAACCAGTGTGAAAAGTACAGCAGGATTTGTGGATTAATCCTGCACCCTAGTCCTATTTAATTTCTATGCTATGTTCCCATCATCCCATGTTACTTGCTGTGCCTAAGGCCAAATCCCAATTTCAGCAAAAAATCCTGGGTCTGAGCCTCTTAGGAGACCTTCTTTTCAGACTGGCTGCAGAAGATGGGGTGAGGAGAGTGTGGAGATGGAGTGTAGGTTGTGTGGTGCAGAGAGTCTGAGAGAGAAGATGATGAGCACTTTTTGTTGGAATGCGAGAGGTTGGAGGAGGTTAGCAGTGAGGCCATTGAGCTGCAGCAACCAAGAGGGGAGGATGTGATCATGTTCAGGAGGTAGTGGGAAGGATTTGTTTACCACTCTGAAAAGTAGAGCAGGTCAGCAGGACTTGTGGATTAATCCTGCGCCCAAGTCCTATTTAATTCCTATGTTCCCATGATATTTGCTGCTCCCAAATCCCAATTTTTGTACAAAATCCTGTGTCTGAGGACTGAGGAGACCTTATTTTCAGACTAGTTTGTTTGGTGATAAGGGAGGAGAGGAAGGTAGAAGAGTGCTGTACAAGATGTCCAGTCTGTGACTCTGCAGAATATGGAACATTTTTCCAAGACTCTCTGCGGGAGTTTTTGATTGAATTTTAGAAATTGTAGATCTCTGCGGGAGTTCTTGAATTGATTCCTATGTTACCATTAATTTAGCTGCAGGAGATTTTGAATTAATTCCTATGTTACCATTAATTTAGCTGTGGGAGATTCTAAATCTGCTACTGAGAGTCAGAGAGTAACTTCCTCTCAAATAAAAATCTCTGCGGGAGAAGACACATTCTGCAGACTGGCAAGATGTGGAGGCTGAGGGAGAGAGATGAGGCTTTGATGGCCGGTGGTGCTGTTGGGTGAGGGTGTGGAGCCGGTGTCTGTTGACCACGGTTGAAGGTGGTGTGGTGAGGCTGTTGGTGCTGAGTGCAGTTTCAAGTGTTAGTACCAAGAGCAATTTTAAGTGTTAGTGCTAAATGTAGTTTTAAGTGTTAGTCATAAGTTTAGTTTTAAGTTAGAGGCAAAAGTCTGAGAAACTGTCTGTCAGTGTCTGACTGACCAGTCTGCAGAATATATCAACAATTATGAATTAATCCCTATATTTACAATAATTTTGATATGAATAGTCTGAATAGAATAAAAGATCTCTACAAGACTATGAACACTTAAACAGTTTCTGCAGACTGGCTGAGTGAGGTCTGAGAGTCTTATGAATAATTATTTATATTATGCATACTGCTGAGCCAGTCTGAAAAGTAAAGCAGGATATGCCGATTAATCCTGCGCCCATGTCCTATTTAATTGCGCCCAAGTTCTGTAAAAAAATCTTGTGTCTGTGCCAGTCTCAGTCTGCAAAAGAGGGGTGAAGTTTATATGGCGACTATTGAGGCCTTAAAATTCACCTTCTGCAATGTCCGTCAACAATTTTCCGATTAATTCCTATGTTTACGTAATTGAAAATTACATTTAATTATTGGACAATTTTGGAGAAATTTGAAAATCTTTGGATAGAAATTGGCTCAAAAATTGAATATCTGGAGACTGATTGTCCATGCTTTGCAGATTGGCCTCCAAGAAAATTTTTTTATTGCTTTTCTCAATGAGGCTAATGTTTCTTATAATTTTCTTCAAACCCAATCATTACAGGTCACAGAGTAGGTATTAAAAACTTTAAAAGCAAATAATAAAATATTCACAGAACCGAATTGTATCCGGTTTGCAGAATAATGATCGTAGATCTTAATTACAATAGGAATCTATAATACGTAATAAGCTATAGAAACTGATAAAGTGCTCTCAAATAAATTCTCATTTTTCCAACCCCATGTTCTCAAATTTTCAGTAATGCACTTAAATACCAGTCTGCAGATTATGGGACATTATTCTTGCAAACAATCCTTAATTAAATAATTTCCTTCTAATTCTATTATGATTCCTATATATATTTACCAAATTACCAGACTGTATTAAAAGTGTATTTTATCAATACATTGTAAATTCCAGTTTTCCACCAACATGTCTGTGGAATTTTTCTCCTGAAAACCCAGGTAATAAAGCATGTCCAAACTCGCCATTTTAATTTCGAGTTTGTGACAGTTATTTTGAGCACTTCAATTGCAAATGGTGAGAAATATCTAATTGTCCGAGTTTTCTCCTATGCTACAATGTTATTTTAGAGAGAATTTATGATAATTTCATCATTTTGAAGTCTGAAGAGAAATTTGGTTTCTTATGGAGAAACAAATGGAGAGTTTATGAGCCATACTATTTTACTTGGCTGAAAACAATATTTTGAGGTAGTCAGTGAATTTCTAGCTATTTATTCCTATGTTACCAATGTAACATTAATTTTTGGTGGGTAAATTGGGAAAATATTATGGATCAGTGGTGGATATTTTAAGCTTTTTGAAAAAGTCTGGGATTTTGTGCACTAAATAGGTACAGACTGGCGTACATTTACAGTGCGCTGACACTTGGTTGAAAGTATATTTGGTGTAAATTTGACCGAAAGACTTATTTAATGTAAATCCATATTACGAACTGCAGCCTCCGTTTAATTTAGTTATAATTTTCATTTCCATGGAATTAAAAGGTATTTTATAAAAAGGAAATTAAATTTTAATATGTAAATAATGTATATCCTTATTATGAACTGCAGCCTTCAGTTAATTCAATAAATGTTTTTTTCTATTTCCATCGAATTTAAAGGAAATTCATAAGAACTAAAATTAGTTTTAATGTATACATAATGTGTATCCATATTACGAACTGCAAGCATATATTGCTCAATAATTTGAATTCTTTCATCATGGATTTCATCGCAAATACAAGCAGTGAAAAAAAGCTTCTCTTCATACTTTTTAACTTGTTATCATTGGTTATTAAACTTATTATATTATTTAAAGTTATTAGTCATTATTTTTATTAAATAAAATAATATTACTATCCCATTTTTTTCAAAATAAAGATATTGTAGCCAAGTGTACGTCAACCATATTTACATGTATTTTTACTGAGAGCAGCAGCCAAAATAGAGGATCTTCAGAACATCATGGCAACAGCATCATGCTCCTTGCTTAGTGTGAACCCTATCAGTAACAAGACAGAAATTTTGATCATTTTAGCTACATTCTGTAAATTACTGGAGAGAAGTTAAAAGTCACTTCCAGACATGTGATATAGCTGAGACCATGTTATAAAGAATTTGGTTCTAAAATTGGTTTGCCACCCTCTGAAACATGTGATTGTGATATATAAGCATGTTGTGTTCTTCCAGGTCCTACGCCTTATATACCAACGTTGAAAAGAAATATAATACAACTAATTATTCCGTTGTGGGACAATTTGTAAACATAAGAAATAGACTGATTTTCTATTTGGGCCCACAAAAAACGTACGTGCTTACATAATAGTTTGAGCCATGGATGTGTTAAAGAGAAAGACTAACTAAAAATAATGAAATTTGTTCCATGAATTATTAAATTTTCACAATTTGTTATCCAACTAAATAATAACATACTCACATTTTACACATAGGATGATTGGAACTAATTCAAGATTGTTCTTTTGATTCTCATACAACTAATTAGAGCTCAAATTTGTCTCAGACAGTCTTGGGAAGAATGTTCACATTTCTTAAGACATTTTGGCTCAAAGTTGACTAATTTTTAATGTTCCATTGTATATATTTTATTTTGTGATATTTTAAAAAAGATTCTAGGGAGTGCAATTCATCTCTTTCTACATTTTGACCTTAATTCATTAGGGTCATTTAATTTTAAGATTTGGACAGAATGTAATATAATTATAGAATTGTACCCAGTACATTTTTTCAGTGCACTTCATGAGAGGCTATTTATGAGCCTGGCCATATACTTGTATGTTTAAATCATAGGTAGCTAGAATACCTCTATTTTCTCCAAAAATTCTAATAGTTTAGCTAACTTCAGAATAAATTTGAAGTGGAACATTACCTAGCAGCAGATATACATGTATTATAAACTATAAGATTTTTAATATTATATTGTGTTACAGGTTTGAATTCACAAATTGTAAATAATGTTTTCAATACGGATAGCTGGGAGTTTTTTCTCCAGGTCCTCACTAGCTTCACATCTTCCTAAAAGTCTGACAGTAGCTCCAAGTTCATCCCTTCACACCATAAATTGCAACCCTAACACCAGACAGATAAACTCTCTGAACAGTGGCAGTACCTTATTGAAGGTAAATATATTATTTAGATATTAGCTACCTCTTTATATATTTCTATTTACCAAGAATGTTTTCTTTGTTTCTACTGATTCTTAACAACTTAAGATAGAAATTTCCTCTGTCAAAATTTGTCTGACTTTTTTTTTCTAATTTGATCCAATTTCATTTAAAATTAGCTAAACAATATTATTTAATCTATTGTAGCTGTAATATTTATACATATAAGAGCTTTGTAAATGTAGGAATTCTTGAAGCACTATTCTAACATTGAATTACTGACAATAAATTAGATAAGTGGTAGCTACTCTTTTGAGTACAACTATGTTCCCTCATTGCTAAGTTTACTTTCAATTATATACTTGTCTCTTGAGAAAGTTAGTTCAGTCTTTACAGTAGTTATATCTAAATCAGAATTTTTTGTTTGAGTTTAATTATAAAATATCAATAATTTCTACCTTTAGCTACTTCATAGAAATAAAAGTCTCTTAAATCAATTTTCTTTTTCATTCAGCTACCAAAGAATTTTTTCTCCAAATTAGTTTATTTGAATTAGCCTGAATGAATAGAAATAAGATGATCTGCTATAAGTAGACATGATTCTTCAAATCAATGTAATTAGCTATGGCTTGTAGTGGAAACTGTTGTACTTTTTTTGGAGGCTACTCTTGTAAGGGATATTTAAATATTAATAGCTTCACTCTTCATCAATTTCTAATTTTTTGACATTTCTTATAGGTTTCGGTGCCCTTTTATAATCAAGAATGTGGAATGAAAGTGAAGGACGCTCTTCACCTGCGATGCAAAGACTGCTACTATGTTTACAAGAGTGGAATATTGCATGTGAAATGTTTCACACATCCAAGACACAATGCTCGCAATCGTATTCCTAGAGCAAAAGATAGTTACATTTTGACTGATGTTAGAAGGAAGTGTAGGAAATTATGGTAATTCTATGTAAAGCCAAACTTTATAGTGTATAAATAAAACATATTAGTTAATTATAACTTTCATTTCTGCACAAAGATATAATAAATGAAAACTTCAATCTTACATTAATTCAAACTAGCAAGACCTGTGGAAATTCCACAGGATGAGAATCAACAAGAATGTCCTGTTGTAACTGATTGTAAAAAGATCTGATATTTAGACAGAAAACATATAAAACGCAGTAAATGGTTTTAGTAAAATGCTTCTGAAAAAAATATCCTTTGTATTTAATTATCTTGGTCACATCACATACTCGATTAATACCAGCTTTATGGGGCGATACTGATCTACTGTATGTGTAACTCCCTAATAAATAATTTATTGGAGGCATTAAACTGGTTCACACCAACTTTAAGAGGTACTATTGATAGAGTGTCTGTTTAACATATTTTGTGACAGACCGACTGACGGATATTATCAGTTTATCACTATAAAACATTTTTTCTAAATCAAGTTAGATTTTAGCTCCACAGTTCCTCCCCCCACACCCCTTGACTTCTCCCACCTTCACTTCACTCACATACATTTCACCCACCTTCATTTCCTCCACCTACATTTCACTCACTTCCTTCACCTACATTTCCCCCACCTTCACTTCCTCCACCTACATTCCCCCACCTTCTCTTCCCTCACATACATTTCACCCACCTTCATTTCCCCCACCTATATCTACCCCACTGTCACTTCCTCCACCTACATTTCCTCCACCTTCACTTCCTACACCTACATTTCCCCCGCCTTCACTTCCTCCAAGTATACTTTCATCACTTACACTTCCACCACCTACATTTCCCCATCTTCACTTCCTCCAAGTACACTTTCACCACTTACACTTCCACCACCTACATTTCCTTCTGTTACACTTCCACCTTCTACTCTTAACCATATACACTTCCACCATCTCCACTTGCCACAAATTCACTTCCCCCACCTAGCTACACCTCTCCCACCTTCACATTCCCCACCTATACTACTTCCATCTTTACTTCCCCCATCTTCATTTCCCAAAAATTACTATCCCCCACATTCTCTTCTCCCACTTTCCTTTCCCCCACATCCACTTCCCCCCATTTCATTTCTCCCACTTTCAATTGCCTCACGTTTTACTAAATGTAATCAAATTGAAACACACAATGAAAATAAGAGGTTCAAAATATGAAAGACATCAATAAGATGTTTATTTTGTGGTATCATGCATACCGAATTTGTTTATATCTAATTACTGAAAGCGTAACGAACGTATATACTATATACTCACTAAGGAAGGAACAAGCAGAATAATTAATTCAAATTATTCAATGGTGAAATAAAGATTGTGTACTTTAATTTTATATCATTGTAAATAAAAATTTCAAAATGGAACTCGTATTTAGTTCACTGCTTACCTTTTACTAAATACAAGGAAAGATTAATATTTAACAACTGCTCTTTGGTTTAGAATAAAATCTTTGCGTATAGTTCACGTGTCTCCATAACACTACAAATCTCTCTCATTTGGGGGTCTATAAGGCAGCCCCAAGAGTTTAAAAATACTCTCTTCTGTTGGAGTCTCTAGCAGTACCCCTTGGTTGAGTTTGGTGTGACCCTATTAGAAGAGAAATGTGTGACTTTGGAGAAAACCATCACACCAAAGTGTCTGAATGAATCAAGAGTATAGTTTAACCACTGAATTCACTATGAGATGCAATTTACCTGTCTCACTACATTCTTCCTCAGTCCATGCTCTGACAAACTCATTCCTAGTTTGGTGGCTAGTAGCCTCATAGATCTGTACAATCAGGTTCATTATTAGAGATGTATTTCTAAACAAAATGGAACATGAAATCCACAATGTACGTACCTGTTGAAATGAGCTGAGCCAGTGAAGTAGAGTAAGGCTGGTGCATATTCAGAGTAAGGTACTACAATTATGTCCAATCTTCGATGCTGTTTGATGGAATATAATAAAACTAAGAAGCTATAATGAATAAGAGAACTTTATATAAGAATGAGAAGCAGGAAAATTAAAGATCAGATTACCATATTGAATTATTGATCATTTGTGTATGTCATATTTTAAATATACCATCTTTTTATCGATTTCAAGCGGAAATGAAGTCCAGCTCTTCACTTTATTTTAATTTTAAATGAAGAAAGTACAGCAATGACTTCTTATTTTGTAGTTTAATTTTGAACAAAATCACTGCTCTTGGAGATGATCATTATGATTACTTTAAATAAGACTTTAACTTCAGACTTCAGATCTTTCCTCAAAAATCAATATAAAATATTCAGTAGTAAGTATAGTCATGTATAAATTTCAGAGGTTGTTTATGTGCCAATGAATTTGATGTAACTAGAAAAAATCACCATAGAGTACTGAGGCTTTCTCAGATAACTTCACTTATTTTCTCTTTATGTGGTAAAGTAAGATGATAAGGAATGTAATAATATTCAAAAAAATGAATAAGGGTACGGTTACTATGGATGCGTATTCGAGCGATTTTTCGCACAGACGATATCGTCAGTGCGAAAAATTTGTGGTTACACTGTGTGCGATTTCTGATAGTCAGTATATTTCTGCCCAATTAATATTGGGGTCTAAACTATGTTTATTTCATATAATGTTTGGGAGGAATTAAAAACCTATCTGTGTGCCTCTGAAATAATAGACGTGATGCTAATTTGATTATTATTTTCACTGCATACAATTTTTGAAACACCTAAATAGAAAAATAAGGAGAATATGTTTTATATATCTATAAGGATATTAAATTTTATTATTGATAAAAATTGTATACTGTAACTAAAATTCAAGCCTTCAAATAAAAAAATTTAAATTATTTATAATTAACTAAATAATATCTGAATTATTCCTGATATTATCAGATAATATATTTCCAAAACGTTTGGTAAACTGTGAAAGCAATCTAAATTAAGAGAATTAGACACAAAAATACCGAGGGCTGTCGCTAGTTGCATGAAAAAATCAAACTCATTTGAACGCTGAAGTTGTTCTGACGACTTCATACATATTCTGACGACCAAATCGCGGCCACTGTAACTACTCTCATTGGAAAGTATGAGTTTGATTATCATCAGTGCGAAAAATAGCTTAAATACGCATCCATAGTAACCGTACCCTAACTCATTAATTGCATAATGCAATAAAACTTTGAATGTGTTCCTTAGAGTAGGTAGTATGCAAATAAGCTAATTCTCAACCAACTTTACATCCAGAAGTAACCACCAGTATACATTGAAAAATATAGTTATGATGTTGAAATAGTAGCTTAATTTTTTTATTTCTCAAATTTAATATTTTTAATATCAGTCAGTTCAAGCTTATTTCATCAAGATCATTTTAGTATGCATTTCTGAATGAAATTTCTATCACAGTATGTAGAATAAAGTAATCATGTTCTAATAACACCATCTATAGAATTAGATATTTCTCATCAGTAAATTATAAGTCATGACCTTGTAAGTTATTCTACATAAGAGAATTTCATATTCTATCTATCTCGTCATATTCTAACAAGTGAAATAGCTAAAGTGTTTTGAGATGTTAATAAATGTTGTTTGCTAGATAAATTACAATGAATAAGGACACCTCTTATGAAATGATTGATCTGATTATTCATCTACAAATATTGCTTATGTTTAGTTTAATTAGAATAAACTTGCACTAGGTTTCAACTAGTAAAGAATGACTATTCAATTCACAATACCAGTCATTGTAAATTTCTCATCCCAATGATAATTTTAAAGATATAAAAATGAGTGTTTCCGATTAATTCATTTAAGTATCTACTCAAGAGTCTTGAGTAGATACTTAAATGAGGTATGACTTGAGTCAAGACAAATCTTAATTACTAGATTAGGTCACACAAAATTATTTAAATAAGAACATCATTCTGTAAACATGACATTTTTTTGAAAGTATCTATTTTCTTGTGAAGTTTCTGTTGATCATTTAAAATATGAATGGGAGTGATATCTAAATGAAACCCAAGTTAGTAGCAACCATTAATCTCCGTGTTCTATTTGTAATGGAACTTTTTAATGTTTCTTGAAATAAAAATTCCTTTTACACCAAGAATTTATAATGGAGATGAATATGCTCTTCTGAAGTTTAAGGAAGTGAACTAATAGAATATCTGATTTTAATGCAGTGCAGTTTAAATAACTAGAACTACTTACTTTTCTGTCAGCATCCAATTTACAGACTCCCAAATACTTTTGTTGTGAACCATTATTTTCTTGGGTCACTAGATCATCAGTTAAAAATCCTGGATGAGAAAGATTAATAAATATTGGTGTAAAAAGATTCCAATGTGAAGTAACTACTCTTTGGCTTTCATCTTGCCTTTGTTCCTCATGACATCAAGCAGTGGCATGAAGACATCAACATGTGACATGCCATCAGGATGAGTGATCAGGACATCCACATCTCCACAAGAAGGCTTTCCTCTACGGTAGGACCCACACACCTCGGCAATGAGACCTTCTTTTACCTCTGTGGTGCATTTAGATACCTGACCAGTTAATAGAAATATATCTTTAAATGAGGTAGCTAAGGATTTTCATAAAGTGTAATATTAAAAAAAATAAACAGTTCATAGTTCAAAACATTTGTCAGTTACATATTCATGGATTTCCTTCACTTCATCCCTTGGTATTCTATCATTGAGATCATCATAGAGGCGCACTCCAATCTTCTGATGACGGGTCAATGTTGAGCATTCAGCAAGTTCTGCTAAGGTTCTGTACCCCTATATTGAGAGATATTCATTAAAAGAATGTATAAAGCTAATGTGTAAGCCAAATGAAGAACTGTTCTTTTCACCTTAATGGAAATCAATTCATTTATAAAAATTCTTAACACTCCAATTTAAGATAAATTATTTGATGAATCAATATAGGATAAGTTATAAATTATCGGTCCTAAAATAAAATAATTATTATAAGCTATATAGTATTTTCTTATATGGGTGAAGATGTGTAACTGACCAATAATTTGTAGCTTACCCTTTAGCTACGACATCTTACCTGAGCATACCAAGCATTAGCTGTAGAAGGACCAGCTCCCCATACACCAAGGAATTTAGTGATGACTTTAGTTTCTTCAGATCCATAAACTGATTCAACTTTACGTAGCTTTCCACTGTTCACAATCTCAACAACTTTTAGAGCTAATTTGTCACCAACTCCTGGCAGACTGATAGCTGTCTATAAAATTAGTAGATGAGGAAATTAGTGAGATAGCTATTATATTTAAAATATTTATAGCAAGTTGAAAAGACAGGTAAAAACTGAAGGAAACAAAACATCATAATTATATAACAAGTTTATAACTATGAAAAGTTTCTATTTATGAGTTACAGCTATTACCTCATATGTTGTTATTGGCTCAGGATAATTTTCAATTGCTTTGATGGCTTTTTGATAGCCAACAACACGCCATGTATCATTCTTTGCTTGATAGACTTCAAGCAGTTTCTTCAGCTCGTGGGTTATGTGTGCATTTGGAGAAACAATATTGGACTTTGAAGAGTGGGCACAGGCAAATTTAGACTGTAAGATTTTACAATGAGAAATTCACTAATGTTACCAAATGTTGTGGTTATTCAACTATTTTACAATTAGCTATGTTGAATCAGACCTGGAACTTTGCAGGAGAGACTACATCACTGTTGTCAGGAAGATCAGTTGGAGTTCCTTTTGAAGTGTGGGGTGTATCTTTAATGCAGTCAGGTGCTTTTTCCTTTGCATCCGATAGTATTTTCGTAGGTTTTGAATCCTCAATTGTTTCATTTAATATTTTAGGATTGTCTTCTGGTTTCAATTCATATACGATGAAGTTGCTGAAGTCTACCAGTGTTTTATCTTTTATACACTCATTAATCCAATTACATATTATAACTTTCAATTGTTCTTTCAAGAATGGAATACTGGCAGCAAGCTTCAAATATTTTTCTTTGTCAATGCTTTCATGCACAATTACAGTGATATTATTCGTCTGTGATGATATTTCATCAATTAGATCACCTCCATATTTAATTATCAGGTTTTGATAAATTTTAAGTCTTCCTTTCGGAAAATTGGCTTTCAACATATAGAATTGACAAGAAGAGAATATTTTCTCACACTCGGGAAGAGAATCATCATCAGACTTTATTTTCTTAATTATTGATGAGCTGGATGATGGATTTGAACGTCTTTTCATTTTAAGAATTATATAATAGCTAGTTTAAAATTATTGAGATTTTATAAATCTAGAAAAGAAAAAAAAATATAAAGTATTTTACTAATTGCTCTTTAAAAATAAGTAGAATATGTCCAATACAAAATAAATCATATGAACAAATTTTTCCAGATTTTAAGATTATAGCTAGATATCATATTCCCAATAGATATAGCTACTAAAGTACAGCACTTGTCTGAAAGGAAGAGTTGGCAGTGGAAACATACTCTATGTGTCAATCATATGCGTCTCAGTAATGGAGCCTACATGCAGAGTGTGTAGACCACATTATAAAGTATGGACAAAGTCACCAATACATTAGCGACTTTTGAGAGGTTAAATAAGTTGAAAAACATGTTAATAAGTTATAACAAATGAATCACTCCAAAAATAGGCTCAAGAGATGTACATGCATCAGACATGAAGCATTATGATGTCTCCAAGAGTAAATCTTCACCAGAAAGTCAAATTTCTCCTTTAATGTGTCATAAATGTGGCGACCTGGATTCATTTTCTCACTAAACTGGCAACTTTCCTGCCACACTTTGAAACATGGTGTGTAGACTTCTAGAGTAACCAGATAAGTGCATGACTTCAGTCTTCAGGAAGGCTATGACGACCTCTTGTAGTGGAGTCCATATGTGAACCAGTGAGTGTATGTTGTGAAGATGTACCATTATTGGACAAGGTCACAAGGTGGCAACTGGCCAGTGTGGGGGAGCCTGCAAGGATATAGATTATTGCTACTTGCTGGAATATGTAGATCAGTATTCAAACAGACCTGAATCCACTCTCCTTGTCATCTGTTTGTATCTAATTAGCTAAGGAAAGAAGAATGAAATTTCAGTTGCTATCCTGTATTCATACAGATTGTATTCTTTAACAGGTCTGATCGGAAGGACTATTTATGAATTTGATCCTTTTTTTAACCGAATGGAGGAAAACCAGTAATACAGTAAAAATATCGTTAAATAAATGAAAGCCATAAATCGGAATGCAGTTTTTGAATCCGCTAGCTTGTTGTACCTGGTAGGTGGGTTGGATTGGGGCAGCACACCCCCTATTAGCCTACCTATATTTGATATTCTAATAGCTCAATAATTCCATTCAGTAAATAAGTACTACTGTACTAGTAATAGTCTTAAGGCTTTGTTACACTGTGCGAGTTACTGTCGTGAAAGTAGACAGCAACTGTCACACTGTACTCGCCTGCCAGTAGTTCAATGTTCATAGTATTGAATCTCCATGACAGTTACTCGACTGATGCAGTCACACTGTGAGAGTAGCTGCACTACAGCACAGTACAGAGAATATATAGTATCCCAGAGCTATAGGGGGGATATTACGCGTGTCCCGGTAGGCTGTGACGTCACATGTCAACAATGGTGCGTACGTTTGTACGTACAGTACAAACACAAAAGATGGCTGCAACACACCCAACTTTTGTTAAAAAACGTTTTCGGTGATATTTTTTTTAATTCCACATTACCGCATGCTATTATCCAATCTTTAAAGTCATACGGACGAAAATTAAAAAATGACTGTTGATGAAATTGCTACTGGTCTTTTTACACCCAAAATAGTAACAAATTTTTAGTCTTGAAGAAGACGATTTATTCAAGATAATTAGATCATTAGTCAGATCGGTCGCGTTGGCCGCCATCTTAATTCTCTATTCCACGTGACCCACAGCAATTATGTTTACTATGACGTGACCTATTGTTTACATACATGACGTCACAGCCTACCGAGAATAAATTTGAATAATACATGTAACTGGGGTACTATACTATTCTATGTACTGTGACTACAGTAACTGGCTAGGCCAATTCGCACGTTTACTCGCACCGTGTAACAAGGCCTTAACGGACTCCTACACTGTGGACTCCTACCCGACCGACAACTTATCCTCCTCAGGATTTTCATCAGAGCTATTTCTTCTTACAGACTCCATGAACTCAGAATGATTAATAAAATACCTACATTTATGTTGTTATAAAAGCAATATCAGTTTTAACTTCACACATACCTAATTATTAACATGTTATCTTTTTAATTACAAAATTAATAACTAGGCTCTAGAAAGCAAGTTAGCAACAGCATAGGTTATGTAGCTAGTTGCTAATTATGTTAGTTTATCGATAGGATCTTGAAATTACTATAATACCGTAATGCTCATAGTTATCTACTATCTAGCAAGGTAACAAATTAAATGAATCATGTTGATATGAAGTTTGAAGAGAATACTTTTTCTGTATTAGAATTAGCTTTTCCTTAATGAGCTTGCCTATTTACTCTTTCATTTATTATTGTTTTAGATGGTAGTTAGCTACATATTTGGTTGCCACGCAACCCCTTGTGTGAAACATTGACACTCTATACACTAGAGGCTATACCTAGACATGTACCTAGAATGTACCTAGGTATATCATGGGCTATAGCTACGGTGTCCGGAAAACTGCCAGGCGGAAAACTGCCGAGGCGGAAAACTGCCAGTCACTTACTGAATTTAATGACTTTGGTCAGTAATAACATTTTGATTTATAAAAAAAA
This sequence comes from Caprella mutica, assembly GCA_947561585.1. Taxonomy (NCBI): domain Eukaryota; kingdom Metazoa; phylum Arthropoda; class Malacostraca; order Amphipoda; family Caprellidae; genus Caprella; species Caprella mutica. The sequence goes on from CANNZV010000529.1 coordinate 100,017, forward strand.
ACGACGTTCGCTCTTTATAATTAAAAGGAGTTAAGGGTACATTCATTTTTACTTAGTATACAAAACAAAAATATAGTTTTTTTTATTAGAAAAATACATAAAATATATAATTATAATAATATTACTGTAAAAAATAAAACACATGATATAAATTGAAAAATAAAATCTTTCTTAGAAAATACTAAAACAAGAGGAAACAAAGAAATTATTGTGTTAGGGACAAAGTAAAATTTCTTTGATTACAAGACGCATCTCTACATTATCATTTCATAACGGGTTTAGTGTCTAATTATTTTTTGTTTATAATTAGATAATTATACAAGCCTTCAAGCTTACAATTCACTTGTACTCATTATAAAACAAATTCGATCGATGTTTGTGAAATATTTAGAATTTGCAACACAACATCTATGATTATCAAAATTTCACTCGATCGGATTGGATTGCATATTAATCAATAATACTTTATATATATATACAAATGAAAATTGTAAAAATGAAAGTGTTAATGCTATGGAGAATAAAATTGTAAATATATAAATATTGAACATTCATATAAGTGATGTAACATATACTTAATTTATAATATGCAAGATATAAGTTATAAATCTTATAAACATATAAAATACTATATAGATATATAAATATATACATGTTTTTAAAATGTAAATGACTAATCAATAAAGTTAAAAATGGTAATTATAATCTATTTGTGTGTACTGAATTTGGTTTGCTGTGTGTTTAATAAAGTAGCTTTGTTGAAATGCTATTTTCCATTGAATAATAAGTAATCCAATATCTATATACTTTAGTTATAGCTGTAAAAAATTTAATGTCTCTTTAATCACTTGACTAATGGTTAGCGCTGTTTTTTATGAATTAAAATGTTCTTAGAATGTGTTTATCTAAAGTCAAGAAATACATAAATTGCCAATAAGTGACTGGCAGTTTTCCGCTTGGCAGTTTTCCGCTTGGTAGTTTTCCGCCTGGCAGTTTTCCACTTCGGCAGTTTTCCACCTGGCAGTTTTCCGTGTACCATAGCTACTGAACCTGTGAACTGAACCCATAAATGAAGAGGAGAGTGGTGGAATCTGTTCTAGAAATATATATTTTTCTTTGTATCAGATAACTATTAAATTTATCATTAGTATATAGTTATGCAAACATTTATGTCATTTTCTATTTACCTAGGTATTATTTGAACTTATTATAGAGTGAAAATGTTAACCAACGTAAAGTCGCTTCAGTCCGAGTGCCAGTCTTATATTATAGAGGCACTCGCATCAAATTCCTCACAATCCTCACCTCAAAATACTGTAGTATAGACCCCAACCTTGATGTAAGTTATTTTAGAAACAAAATTATCAAGATAGATCGATTGTATTCAATTTTATTTGTATTTTTCCAATGTTTCATTACTTTATAAATGTATAAATATCTAACTCAGTTGTGTCTAACACAGTACCTAGAACGTCAAATACCTAATTCTTTTATAGTTTATGCCATCATTATTCGTGTGAATAATCTCATGCATTAATAATTATTAATAATATTTCCGTCTTCACTTTGCATTTATCTCTTCTAAGTTTTTGTATTAGCATCCCCTCAAAGTTGATTTCATAGAAAACTGGTAAATTCTCTTCACTCGTAGAAAATATTACCTATTCGTTTAGCAGACTAATCTATTAGGTACCTACTCATGTTCTTAAGATATAAAATAGGTTTTTACGGAATTTAATGTTAAGTTGAATTGAATATATTTTATATATTAATATATACTTAATACCTAGTAGTAAATAATGGTTTAACGTTTATAATCGACATGTATAAGTTAAAAACTTTCTTTAAATATTGTGATCCTTTTTCTCTCTTTTTCTAAATATATAATATTATTTCAGTTACTGTACACCAGACAGACATCTTCAATATTTGTGCTTTTCTCCGTACCTGCTTTATTCACAACACGGCTTCGGTAGAAACTCGGAGTCCCGCGACAGAAGCCGAGAGGAGGATAGGGCCAAAGAGTAGCATAAGGACCTTATACTGCTCTATGATTATGATAGATAGAAGATTCAAGTGTGAGAAAAGAGGAGGACTATGGTGGGAGCTTGGAGGCAAGAATTTGGTTTGCAGCAAGAACCAACTGCATGAGACTTGGTGACAGAAGGTGGGGAGAGAGTAGGGGAGACCAGCAGCACTTTGTACCTACTACCTACTAAAATTCAGTGCCGGATTAACATAGTAGCAGATGTAGCAGCTGCTACGGGCCCCGCGCTTCAGAAAGGCCCCGCGCTTGGTTGAGTAAAAAAATTTTTTTGCATATAGCGTTTTATCAATTGTCAACCAGAATTCTTTAAGCAACCTGGAAGTTCAGCAGCCTTGTTCAAGCCTAAAGTACTAATGAGCAAGAGCAACAGGAACCAACCGATACAATGAAAACCAACGCCTATGGTTCAAGATCTGACAGATCAATCCAATGACTTGAGGTAGTTGCCTTTAATTATTACATATGAACAAAAAAGAAATGGGCAGCACGAGGCAGCTCAGAATGTCAAAACATAAGCAGTGACTTTACCAAATCAAAAAGGTTTTATGAGAATGAAGATTACAATAGATTTTGCAAAAACGCAATATTTTAATCATTTGCATAAAACCACAAATAAAAGCAGCTTAGGGAGCGGTTAAGCTACGACGAAACCAAAGACAATCTGTACTGTTTTCCCTGAAAACTAACAGCCTCATCAAAAACTGAATTGAAAGTATTTTGTGAAGGTTTCAATGACTGGAATAATGGAGAGCTGCTCTTTGAGAGACACAAGTGAAGGTCGTTACACAAAGCTGGGGTCCGGTACCTGATTAATCTCCGAAAAATTGATGATACCCTGACGAAACAACTATAAAGGACGAAACGAAATACTGTGGTTCCCTACTGGAGAGGGTCATAAATGTCATAAAGCTTTTGTGTGAAAGAGGGTTGGTCTTCAGAAGAACAGATTAAACAGTAGGGTCTATTTGAATAGGGTCTATTTGGGACCTTTTGAGCTTTATGCAACTTTAGATGATAGATCCACTCTTGTGTCAACACATCAAGATACATACGAACCGTGGTAGGGACCGCACTTCCTACTTATCAAAGACCATTTGTGAAGAGGTAATGACATTGGGAAAAGCAGCTTAAAATATAATCATCGATGAACTGAAGGAAGCTAAGTATTTTTCTATATCAGTAGATTCAAACCTCGAACCAGCTTTGTTTCACATTAAGATATGTCAAGCCAACAAGACATGTGGAAAGGTTTCTGGCATATATCTGCCAATGGAGTGCCACAATGCTCAGCAGATTTTCTAAAGCCTGATACAGTACACCAGTGAGAGGCGTATCAATCTTGTCGATCGACGTGGAAACAATATGACAACACGTGTTCAGAAATGGTACAGTTCTTTGACATTTGACTTCGTTGAAAAAATATATGTATTCTTTGCTGGTCCATTCTGGAGCGTGCTGGTGGTGGAATGCTAGAGAGGCTTTCTGCAACACGATAATCCGCAAGATCTGATGCCTTTAAGATGATTGCATAAAGGAGGGACTAGAGAAACTTGCAAATGACCGAGATGAGATGAGAAATCGCGAAAATGAATTCTCATTAACGCTTCCAGGTAACTCAAGCCTCTCTTCGAGCAAAACCGCAAAATCAAAACATTGCTTCAGCGTTATGCATCTTTTTCTTTTTGGTAGGATCTCTACAGATCTGCAGAGAACAATTCAATAAGTCTGAGTCAGAGTCTCAGAAGCTGACTCAAGTGCATGATTACCGACCAACAAGAACAAGTTGAATTGCCTTAAATTGAAGGCGCAATGAGGATGTGGGCAATACCCGTTGAATTCCAGATGCAATGGATAATTAATTGCCTAAAGACTGATTCCGGGTGGAAGTTTTCCTTGCAGTATTAAACATCTGCGCTGGAAAATCATCGCAGGGTACACACCCAATTGAACACACGGATTAGTTTTTCCGAAATCTGCATTACCTCAGTTTTCAGAATTCGTAAAGAAAATTGCTGTTGATTGCTCCTCTCCAGAACTGAACTACAGTAAAACTCCTGAGTTATGAAGTTTTTTTTATGAAACACTCGAGTAATGAAGTCCTGAATTATGAAATGCTCCTGAATTATGAAGTAGTTTTCTTTGTTTAAATCATAGTAAACGATAGTTCTTGAGGTAACTATACCTTTTCCAAATCAAGTTGGCAGAAGTGAATAATGAATTGGCAGAATTGAAAAATGAATCGGCACAAGTGAAATTCATATTGTGAAAATGAAAAATGCAAGTATGACAAGCAATTACAATATAAAAGTTTTTTTTTATGAAAATTACAACTTCAATGCAATACTGGGTTTTTGCAATTGAATTACATTATTATACCCAACTATTTATTTACTATGATTATACCAGTCTCTACCATATAATACGATAATACTCTATTATAAAATAAAACTCTATTATAGGATAATACGATTAATACCCAATTATTGGACAATAGACAATGCTCAATTATAGGGTAATACCCAATTATAAGATAATACCCAATTATAAGATAATACCCAATTATAAGATAATACCCAATTATTAGATAATACCCAATTATAAGATAATACACAATTATAGGATATGTTAAGAATGTACATTTCTCTCCGCGAATTCTCTTTTTTACGTAGTAGTAAAACCGCTCGAGCCTCAGTGGGTGCTTCAACTTCAAATATTTCAAAATGTAGTAGTCTTTAGAATCCTGCAGAACTATGGAACTTATCGGTATACGTGTCATAGCTAGGTATTATTAATCATATAGTTGTTAGTTCGGTAGATTTCGCAGGTTTATACCTCTTTTGAATTTCGCCCAAATTCAGTTGTGATATATAGTCTGATCTGTGACATTTTAACTATTGGTGTGTGTTAATTGTAGAGTCATTAATTTGAATCATTAATTTGAAAGTGTCTACCTTTCGGTGGCTCCTAAATGGAATAGTCATTACATTTTCTCTTTATTGTTTGCTTCCAATGTTATTTGCTTCCACCTGTGAAATTACTCTAACCATTTTACGATCATCTCTTCCTGAAAAGCCACTTTCCTTTCTAACTGCCTCTTCCAAGTCCCTTGTATTTTACTTCCTCTTTACGTCATGCGATATACCCATCGATAAGGTTGAAGTAGACGTTAAACGCTTGATATATTTATTAGCCCTATTCACTACTTTCTGATTATTTAGTTTCTATCACACGATGTCTCGTACTCCTAAATCTATGTCCTACTAGTTCTTTCGCTCCTAATTAAAACCTCGTAGACCCTATTTCCATTAGTGTACGTTAGTTATTTTCTTTGAATTCTATTCTGTTATTTACTAGGATGTTCATTTTGTCTCATTTGCTCTCAGTTATTACTATCTACTTATATTAACAATTACAAAACATTTCATGCACATATCTTAATTCGTTCTAAAAAGGTTAAGCCCAAATACCCAAAGTAAGTTTATCTGAAACTCTTATTTATTCTATATAGTTTTAAAATTGATCCTATACCTAAATGTTTTAAATAATTAATTCCATTACCTAGATAATTTTTTTTTTTGTCTGTCCTTGCAGATCACTAATAAAGACTCAGTCACAAGCACTTGTTTCACTCGGCAGTTAGTTTCGAGACAAGATACCACCTATAATTGTGTATTATCCTATAATGAAGTATTATATATGAAAATGTAAATCAGGAAGGCAAATATTTACTAGGAAGATTTAGGTTATCAATAAATCGGATATATTGAGTATAAACTGTGTTTTCTATATTAATTGCTTGAGATTTAAATGATGTGTATTTTGGGTAAATGATTTAAATTTAGGCATAAATGACTTCTCAGGGTCTTTCTCGGAAACTGTCAAATAATAAATGGCTAATAGACCCACTTAATGTAGACCAAATTTTATATACTAAGTCACGTTATAAAGGTTATAAAATGCAATTTTACAGTATTCTTACAGATTGCAATTTTACGTTGAATCCAAGCCATACAAAGTTCAGACCCTTGCAGAAATGCACAAAGAACAGCGATTGCAATTCTGCCAGTAGTGGCATAAGCAGCCTGGTAATTTTTCGCAAAGAGTAATATGGTCCAACGCAAAGTGGTTTGTGAGAAGAACTGCTCCTAACAGACAAGATGAAAGATGTTGGGCATTGGTGAACCCGCAATATATCGAAGAACAACAACGACAAGGAGGTGAAAAGTTAATGGCTTTGGTTGGTCTCATCGAAAGAGAAATTTTAGGCGTGTATTGGTTTAAAGGTGAAAATGACAATGCAGTGAAAGTTAATGGGGATTCATACGGAAGGAAGTTGAATGAACACCTTTTCCCACATATAACAGGAAACAGTGGTGGTTTCAACAAGATGGAGCAACTCCTCACTGCATAACGCAAACATTGAAATGTTGCAAACCAAATTTCAGGACCACTTAATTTCAAGGAGAACTGTCTAGCCAAGATGCAGTCCAGATATGAATCCTCTTGACTTTTGGTCTTAGGGGTACTGCATTCAAAACATCAGGAACCAACATCCAGAAAATATAAGAAAAATTGTGCACCATTGAGCAACAATACTCCAGCTGAAATCGTCAGAAAGCCAATTGATATAAGTCAACGAGTGTAATTTTGTCTTGAATGTAATGGAGGTAATTTAAAAAAAATTATAATTTTTTTTATAATTTTAAAAATTATAAAAAAAATTAAAGGAAATCAATTAAATTTTTAGATGCTCATAAATTGCATTTTGTAACCTTTATAACGTGACATAGTATATAAAATTTGGTCTACATTAAGTGGGTCTCTTACCCATTTATTATTTGACAGTTTCCATGAAAGACCCTGTATCATGATATATATTAATTTTAGTACAATAATGAGTTGCTATATTGTTTTTCCACAACATTTACTTAATATTTGTTTAATTACCTCAATTTTGTATAAAATTTAGTGCACATAGGACATCCATATAAGAATAGTATTTGTCATAGTTATCTCTCAATGACAAAAATTCTATTTTAACCACAGAAAACTATCACTGCACACGAATTATGAAGTGGCTCTCTGTTATCAAGAAACCATTACTTCATATCTCAGGAGTTTCACTGTCTTTCACTTTGATCAAAGAAAACAATATTGATACCACGTTTCCTAACATTGAATATTTGTTACGCATTTATCTACGTTACACGATCATTTTTAAAATGAAGCTATTTAAAAACCAACTGGGAAACAAGATGGGATAAGAACGGCAATGCTAGTATGTCTTTTGAATATTGAAAATGACCTTCTGAAATCATTGAACTAATTTGAAATAAAGGCCAAATTTGCATAGATAAATGCGTTGAAAAGACCTTTATGAGTGATATATATCTCCTTGCAAATAAATCATCACATTAGACTTTTTGTTGTAGAATGTAGATCAAATATATAAAAAATTCAATGACTTTTCGGTCATTATTTATACATTAAATCAATCTGCTACAGGCTTCGCACTTTGTTAATCCGGCACTACTTAAATTGTAACAGGTTGGTGTAAGTTAGGAGGGAGTCAGTGGAGCTACAGAAACCAAGAGTGATGGACAGTGAGGAGGTGATTGGATGTTTTTTTTTTTCTGTTTGGAGAACAAGGTGAAGCGGAGAGCAGATGAATAATGCTGAGGATGTGGAGAGCGAGAGAGAATGGTACCAGAACGGATGACGGAAACGGACGAATGAATGGAAAATGAATCTGTGTTGGACCTGATAGCACAAGAGACATCTGCAGGTAGGTATACCACATTCATTGGACAAGAAAACCAGTATAAGAAATACTGACAAAGAAAGTGACCGTGACGTAGTAAAGAATTTACGTTACTCGAGCGTTGTTGATTAATTGTTCGCCTATTCAGTTAAGTGTTTAGTGTAGGTGCCTATTTGTTTGCTGTTTTCTATTTTGAAGAGAATTCGGTTGGAAAAATTAATAATCTTAGTTAATTAATGGTAAATCTTTTACTAGTTAAAGAAGTTTCTTCCCTGATCGCAAATACAAGAATTTGTCATCTTATTTAGGTACGTACTTACCTTTTTTTTAAATGTGTTTATTAAGTTTAAAGGTCCCCTCCAACCAAATTTGTTTTGCTTAAATCAACGAGGTTAATGTTTCTTATCATTTTATTGCAAACCTCATAAAATTTGATTGCATATTTTTAATTTTATATGCTTTTAAAGATTTTTATAATTCAAACTCTACAAAACCTACTTTACTTCCGACTTTCTAATTTTCAGTCTGAAGAAAGAGAATGTACACCATTTGTTTTGATTGTCAACTAGGAATTTGGTTTAATAAATCTATTTATTATTCGTTTAAAGGTTTAAATTTGGATAAACTTATTATAAAACGTTTAAATACTTTTAGAAACAATTAATATCTTAAAAGAAGGCCAAAAACGCATAGTGGAATGTGGGTTTATAGAATGGAAGATTAGTGAATAATGATAACCACCACAATAGTTGTTCAGGCCACTTATTGTGATCAACCTAGGTAGTTCAGAGTTCTGTGGAATAATATTAATAATCTATCCTGTAGTTGACTTACAGGATAGTGACGGTACAAAGTTTATTATCTAACGCTACATTTATTATTTATTTATTTACATACATTAGTGTTTGCATCATTTCATTATTTAGATACTTTATTTCTTTATTATACCTACCTAGGTTATATGTGTTTGATTATCTGTTAATTATATTTACATTACAGATAATATCATTGTCGTACTGTCTAAATAAACGTATGCACAAATAGTGATTCTTATTTATGATATTATCAAGAAAGTGAAGTGAAATAATTACTAGAAAAGTGAATTAAAATGCCTGCTGTTCAGTGTCCAATACCTAATTGTGATTACGAAACTCCTGACTTAGGTGACGCTATCGTCGCAGCTCTCAATACAGCACACTGTACAACACATAATGTCCCAGCTGCGCCTACTACTCACAAAGTTGAGAAGGTGAAGAGACCAACTGTTACAGCAGCTGGATCTAGTGAAGAGTGGTCCTATTTTCTCACAAGATGGAATGACTACGTACATTCCACTGGAATGTACGTTTGTGGACGTTCTGGCAGCTATTAAGACTTTAGCCGTCAGAGAAGAGAATATAATGGTGGCCCGTGTCAACCTCCACAACATGAAACAAGACAGAGATGAGGCAGTTAGATCTTTCGGAGCAAGACTTAGAGGACAGGCAGGCATATGTAAATACACTATCAACTGTCCTCATTGTCAAGAAGATGTCAACTACACTGAACCAATTCCTAGAGATGTCTTGTCTAGAGGAATTGAAGACCATGAAATTCAATTAGAACTATTAAGTAATACCAAACAAAACATGACTTTAGAAGAAGTTTTCCAGTTTGTCGAAACGAAGGAGTCTGGTAAAAGATCTGCATCACTGCTTGTAACTTGGCAACATTCAGACGCCAGTAGCTCATATAAACGCTTCAATAGAGAAAATTCTAAAGCTAAACAGATGGAACCAGACAAAAATTTCCATACCCGCAACCCAACTACAAATCTTAATGAGAAGTGCTCATATTGTGGTAAAAAAGGACATGGCTCCAGGACATCAACCCATATCCGCAAGAATGACTGCCCTGCTTATGACCAAACATGCAACTTTTGTAATCGTAAAAATCATTTCGAACAAGTCTGCAGGCAAAAGCAGTCTTCAAAGGCTAGCGACACCATATCTGAAGATATGATTAGTGACACATCAGCATTTAACGAAATGTGTTCACTTGAATTATCTGATTCAAACAATGGATCCATAGCTATTGATCATCATCAATTTGATATGCTCTCCAGAAGAAACCTTCTGACCCTCAACCATATGTTAAGTTGACCGTGTCTACTGCAGAATGTGATTACGCACAGTTCGGATATACCCTTCACGCATCACCAAGATCCTCTGTCTTCTCTGTTATGGCGGACACAGGTTGCCAAAGTTGTTTAGCTGGTATCAAAGTAGCTAATAGGCTAAATTTACGCATCTCTGATTTGATACCAGTAACTATGAAAATGCGTGCTGCAAATGACAAGGGTATTAACATCCTGGGAGCTGCTATATTGAACTTTAAAGGAAAAGATCAGAATGGCAAAAATGTCGAAACAAAACAGATTACGTACATCACAGATAACACTGATAAAATATTTCTCAGTAAAGAGGCATGTATTGATCTTGGCATGATCTCTCAGAAATTTCCTATAGTTGGTGAAATGAATCAAGTGTCATCATCTTCAGAGAGAACAGATTCTTTATCATGCAACTGCCCAAAACGAAAAAAGCCTCCACCACCTCCAATTAAGCTACCTTACCCAGCTACGGAACCATATCGTAAACAATTAGAACAGTATCTACTCGACTATTACTAGGACAGCACCTTCAACACGTGTGAGCATCAACCATTACCTATGATGGACGGGCCTCCTATGTCACTAATGATCAATCCTGATGCCACACCCGTTGCTATCCACACCCCCATACCAGTTCCTTTATATTGGCAAGAGGAGGTTAAGAACGGCCTGGATCAAGATGTCAATCTCGGAGTAATCGAACCTGTCCCAATAGGTGAGCCTGTTACTTGGTGTCATCGAATGGTAATTTGTGCCAAGAAGAATAGAAAGCCTCGCAGAACTGTTGATCTTCAAGCACTAAACGCTCATGCTACACGAGAAACACACCATACGCCTTCTCCCTTTCATTAAGCGAGAGCAGTACCGAATGGGACTAAAAAGACTGTTTTGGTCGCCTGGAACGGTTACCACAGTATCCCAATCAGAAAAGAAGACAGACACTTAACTACCTTCATAACTCCGTGGGGTCGATATAGATACTGCACAGCACCACAAGGTTATATTGCATCAGGCGATGGCTATTCTAGACGGTATGACGAATTGGTTGCTCACATTCAAAATAAAACAAAGTGTATTGACGATACGCTAATATGGTCTAACAGCATTGAATCTAACTTCTTTCAGACTATAGAATGGTTAGACATTTGTGGTAACAGTGGAGTTACACTTAATCCAGATAAATTTGTATTTTCAAAGGATGTGGTGCAGTTTTCTGGATTTGAAATCACTCTAAACACAGTGAGGCCTTGCGAGAAGCATATCATCGCTATAAGGGATTTTCCAACCCCTAAAACCATTACTGACATACGATCGTGGTTCGGTCTTGTTAACCAGGTTTCATATGCATTTTCGATGACGATCAGAATGCAACCATTCAGGCAGCTACTCAAACCAAGTACACCATTTCTTTGGGACTCTACATTGAACAGTGCATTTGAAGCATCAAAACTGAAAATAATTGACGAAATAAAGGAAGGAGTGCAAATATTTGATAAAAGACGCCCTTCGTGCCTCTCTACTGACTGGTCCAAATCAGGCATTGGCTTCTGGCTATCACAGAAACATTGTAACTGCGCTGACGAAAAGCCCTTTTGCTGCCGCACTGGTTGGAAAACCACAATGATAGGGAGCAGATTCACACATAATGCAGAATCAAGATATGCATCAATTGAGGGAGAAGCCTTGGCTGTTGCTGAAACCCTGGATAGAGCACGTTACTTTGTACTTGGGTGTTCCGACTTGACAATTGCCGTCGATCACAAACCACTCTTAAAAGTTTTTGGTGACAGATCGCTGGAAAATATACCAAATTCACGACTGAGAAACCTTAAAGAAAAAACTTTGAGATACCCTTTTCGCATGATTTATATACCAGGGGCAAAACACAAGGCAGCTGACACCACCTCTCGCTATCCCACAGTTGACCAAAAACATAAGCAGTTAGTACTGCATGACGATGTTGCTACAATATGCAGAAAGGAGGATTCCGTTGAATCCTTCGAAGACAGCATCCGATTGTCCCTAATAAGTGCTCTCACTTCAATCCAGTCAATAACTTGGGATAAGGTCAAAGTTGCCACTAACAGAAATCCAGAATTGCTGCAGCTCTTGGAATTGATAGCTAGAGGTATCCCTGATGACAAGTCTGAGATGCCTTCATCACTTCTCGAATTTCATAAGTTCAGGCACGAACTATATGCAGTTGATGGTGTCATCATCTACAAAGGCAGAATTGTGATACCTCCATGCCTTCGTACAGCTATTCTAAAGTCATTAAACGCTGCACACCAAGGAGTGACATCAATGATCGCTAGAGCGGAGAGCTCTGTATTCTGGCCTGGCATCACAGGTCAAATTACTGAAGTGCGTCAACGATGCAATCATTGTAACACAATGGCTCCATCCCTCCCATTGGTGCCTCGATATCCTCAAGTACCACCTGAATATCCCTTTCAGCAAATATGTGCAGACTACTTCCACTACAAGGGTGTAAATTATTTAGTAATCGTGTTAGTAATAATAGTTAGTAAGTTTTCTATTATGGTATTGCGTTCTTTGTTTGTTAGTTAGTTTGTCACGCACACTGATTTCGTCAAGTTGAAATATATTTAAGAGCTGTTATTTCTTCGTTTCATTAATCCCCATATGTTCATAATATTATTGTAAAATCATGTCTAATAACTTGAAAAATTATCTGAGACTATTTATTATAGAAAACACTAATTTTGAACCAAAGGAAAAATAATTCAATTTATCAATGTTTATTTATTAATATTTATGTTTATTAAATCTTATTTACCATTTTTATGATTACTTAATATTACCTAAATAAATAAAAAAAAACAATGATGATTGATACTTTCAAAATGAATTTGCTATAGGAGTGACAAAAATTTAATACACAATACCATCCTCTATGACGTCACGAGGGGGGGCTGCGCAGAAGAAACTCAATATCGTCTCTTTTGCGAGCGTACCTTATAGAGTAGTTATATCATGGGCGTGGTGTTACCAAGTGTGTTGTATGGGTCGAAGGTGGTGAGGCTGAGGGTGGAGGATGTGGAGAGTCTGCAGAGGCAGGAGAATGTTGCTATGCGTAGAATGTTGGGTGCTCCGAGGAATGTATAGCAATAGCAGGGATGAGGGGCGATATAGGCACAATAAAGAGTAGAGTGGCACGAGAAAAGCTACAGTACTATAGGAGAGTGGAGCAGGGGAAGAATAAGTTGTTGGCTAGAGTGATGAGAAACGCGCAGGTGAAGGGGAGTGAGTGGATGAAGGAGACGAGGAAGAATATGAGCTGGGCAGGGATTGATGAGGGGGAGTTAAAGGCAATGTCAAAGGATGAAGTGAAGAGAAGAGTCGCGGGGATGGTGCACGTGGAGTGGAGAGAGGAGGTTGAGCGGAAGAGCAGTCTGAGGCTGTACGGGAGGTTTAAGAGTGAGATGAAGGAGGAGGATCATGAGGGGGGAATGGCATCAAGGCTGTGGTTCGCGGCAAGGACGGGGTGCTTGAGGTTGGAATGTAGAAGATGGGGGTGAGGAGAGCGATTGGTGTAGGTTGTGTGGAGCAGACAGAGAGGATGAGGAGCATTTTATCTTTGAGTGTAAGGAGTTTGAAGGTGAAAGGGGGCAGGCGGTGGAGCTGCAGAGGCCGAGACAGAAGAGTGGGGATGAGGTGTTTGGGAGCTTTTTGTTTGGAGGAGGAGATGGGAGGGAGAAGAGGAGGGTGTTGCATGAGATGTGGAAGCGCAGAGAAAGAGAGATGAGAGGGAGAGACGGGGAGATGCCCCATTAGTTGACTCCCTGATGAGTCGGGGCGGAGAACTAATTGTGAGTACGGATTGAGATTTTTTGTATAAGATGGACCTGATTACAAAGGAATCTGTACATTGGACACCTTGGCCTTGACCTTGACCAGGCTACCTAGGTAGGTAGTAGGTCTAGTATTTCGTTAATTTATCTTATCCCCCAAAAAAAAAAATCCTAGAAAATTATTGGAGATGAAGTGAATATGTACTACCTAGCTATTTCTATTTCTAGATTTAAATTACAAATATGAATATTAAAAAGGTAGGTAGATTTTGTGTTAGGTAGTTTACTATCCCCTCTTGCATTTCCAATCACGCCAATTATATTTATTATCCATAGTTTAGAATAAAATCCATTTTAGTGTCCTCACGCACTTTCCTAAACATAAATCAAGGTACCTATACTAAACTAACTAAAGCTCATGAGTTTATTTAGGTAGCGTTATATTTATTTAGAAATTATGACAGATTCTGAGAGCACTGCCACATCAGCCGGCGACAGAACTGAAGATCTAACATCTCCTACTCGAGATGCTCTTGTAGATGGAATAATGGGAATGCTCAAACCTTGCTTGGATCAACTCGATGATAAAGTGCGCCTCACGAGGTAAGATTGTGAGGGACTGGCATTGAGTAGAGCTTGCCTCAGCTTGGTACTACTTCTTTTCGCAGTTTTAATTTATTCGAATTTTATTCCAAGGCAGTCTGTATTTGTCACTATTTCAGTCCCAGTCTGCAGAATATCATGAATATGGGACATTTTTGACATTTTCTGTGCAAACAATCCTTAATTTCCTCCTATATTTAATAATTTACATGTATTTCACTGAGAACAGAAGCTAAAATAGAGGATTTCTTGGGTCCTGGGAGAACAGTTTACCAGTTCCTGCTGTCTGGTAAATTCAGTCTATTTGCCAAATTGCCAGGCTGCAAAGCATGCACAATCAGTCTCTAGATATTTAATTTTTGGAGCAATTTCTCTCCAAAGATTTTCAAATTTCTCTCCAAAATGACTGAAAATCTCAAAATACTCTCCAATAATTACATTTAAACATAGGGTAACCGGTAATGAACCAATTACCGGATGCTTATTTTTCTTAACTAATTACCGAATGCCAGATTGTATTTGGTGTCAAGCCAGACTGGAAAAGTCAAATTTTAACAGAGTGACTCCTGAGTACTAATCACTGCGTTGTTCAATTATTTATCAATTCTGCGGAGTTATCAATGTTAAAATAAATTTATTTATTCTACTACGGAGTTGAAATTATGCACAGTAATTAAAATACTTTAGTTACCGGTCTTATCCCTGAAAAGTTTTCTATGAGAGGTAATGAATAGAAAACTTGCCATGCCTGATGCCAGTACCTTGCCATGTAGTAACAAACATTTATATTACTTTGTTATACCTACTTACAGGAAAGGTGATCAGTTTAAACAACTTAATAGGAATTTCATAAAGTATGCAAATTGCAATAGTAACTCACTAAACTTAGTAATGTAATGTCACTTAAAACACTCACTACCTAGATGAAAAATGACAGCCCACACCATGTTAAGCAGCCTGCATATGTTTGTTTAACAGAATATGTTAGGCATATAGCCATATACCTATCTCTCACTATTTTTTACATACAAATTAAATGCTATCAAATAAAAGTTGAATCAATGTATCCTTTTTAAAAGCAACTAATTTTCAATGACGTATCATGATTTCCCTCCAATTTTGCAGTGGCCAGTGTTGCCATATCCACCGTGATGATTCCTCTGATATTTTTTTCTTTGCAATTTCATTTGCTTAATATTTTTAATAATACTACATAGTCTACATTCAAATTTGAATTGATACTACCTAATTTATAAATCTTTCATTGAAAAATAGGTACATTACAAAGTTTATTCTGATTTCTGCACTGTTCCATACGTTAACTATGTACCAATTCATAATTTCATTGTTAGGTATATAGGGACTAGGGTAAGTTACTATATATCAGACAGTTTCACATTTTCGATCAAATAAACTTTTATTTATAGGCAGCTAAGAGCTCTTTCAGATATCACTTCTATATGAATACTTTAATAATAGAGAATACAAAATTGACACAAATTACCTGTTCTAGACAAAACGATCTGTCCAGATTAACATAAATTTTTATATACTAACTAATAGGTAGTTTTGAGGAAGTAGGATTATTTAGGTACCTAAAAATATTATTCAAGTACAAATTAATACGATCGGGAAATTTAGATTTGCAGTTTATTAAATTTAACAACTTCAAATATAAATTTCCCTATCGTATTAGACCCTATTGCATAAATAATATTTGTAGGTAGGTACTTACCTAATTCCTTTTTTTTAAACTATTAGTTAGTCGATATGAATAGTTTCTGCTATTATTTTAAACTGAAGTAATGTTGGTACTAGGTACCATACAAATTATCAGTTACTTCCACATCCTTTCATCGTATAAGAATAAATGATACCTATAGGCTACCTAGTAATAATTTTAATATTTAATTGGATATCAGTAAAAGTAAAAATTAAATAATCATTTTATATAGTATTTTTATATGACCGAAGATGTGAAACTGAACAATAATTCGTAACTTACCTTTAACGATTTGTCAATAGCTCAATAATTATTTACAATTAATACTACGAAATACCTAATACGTTCAGAAAATTGAGATTTAAAAAATTACTGTTCATTTAATTATGTATACCTAGATATCACGTAAATATTAAATTGTAAATATTTTAAACTGAAGGAATGCAGGTAGGTATATTAATAGTACCGGCCACAGAACACTGAATATAGTACTGACCATAGATCTCTGACGTCACAGTCGTCAATATAAACGCTCTCTTGAAAACATCTTATTATCTTTGCTGGTTGATTGGCAATTAAAAAAGACCTTTTTCAATAGAGGGAGCCCTATCTACCTATGAAATTATGTACAGGATTATCTATTGCTCAGCTACTACGCAATAATAAACTAAATCTTCTTTGCAACAAATTGACACCATTTTGCTAGTACTACGCATTTAAAATAATGGACTCTTACTGAACTTTTGAAACGAAGCCTCTGATTGGATTTGATGGAAGACTGTTGTCTTGCGTGATCTAATTGGCTCTAGGGTAAGTTCCGAATCATCGGTCATATAAAAAAAGCGATATAAAAATGGTTAATAATAATAAAAATTGTATCATTTTTTTAAATGACTGAAGATGCAGTACTGATCGATAATTTGTAACTAACCCTAGCCTGTTTTGATAATGCTTTATTAAATAAATTAATTATATAGGCTTAAATAATTTTTTGAATACAGAATATCTAATTCACTCCCCACTTCTAAATAAGCTTGGTACATTTGTTTACTCTACAATTTTTGAATCGTAAATACCTAGGTAGTTACATAAAATTTAATAATGTTTAAAACAAATGAGTCTATGTATCAATTTGTGACATCATCACAGGAACACACTAAAATTGAATAATGAAGAGCTTACAACAGTTCTAAAGCTCAAATAATCAATTTAAGTACCTATTTCATTGAATCAAAATAGCTTGGGAAAGACTGGTAGTGGTAAGTTACAAATTATCTGGCATGTTCACATTTTCGATCCGGATCATGTAAGAAGGTAGTAAATTAGGCTAATAAATATATAATTTAACATTTCGACTCATTATTTTTGATTGATATCCATGATACCTATAGGCATCATGGATAGCAATTAAAAAGTTGAAATTTTAAATTGTGTAATTTTTTTATATTTTTGAAAATGAGAACCTGTCCGATAATTAGTATCTACTCTATTGATATGATAAATGATATCTATAGATTGCTTTAGGCACTTCAATTAGTAATGTTGCTATTATTACGTCATCAAATTTCAACCAATCACAGTCCGTTTTAAATGCTCTCATTACTAGTGTTGATTTACAAACTTATGATTGATGACGTATAGCAAATATTGTACATAGTTTTATATGTAATAGTTAAGGCCGTAATGTTTGGACCTTGGAGAGAAATTTTGATGGATTAGACTACGTAAAGTAAGCCCTATCGAAAATCTGCTATGACTATTAATTTATTCTTTGATCTTTGCTTGCGGAGTTGAGTTTATTCAAATGAATAACCAACTTCTGCGTTGTTTAAACATATAATGTGTTATTTTCACGGAGTTGTCTTTAGGATTTATTTTCACGGAGTTGATTCTGAACATCCAACGGAGTTACTAGTCAATCAGAAGAGAGTTATTTTTCCACCCTGGGTGTCAAGTAATAAAGCATGTCCAAACTCGCCACTTTAATGGCGAGTTTGTGACAGTTATTTAGAGCCCTTCAAATGCAAATGGCGAGTTTTATCTATTTTTCTCCTATGCTATAATGTTATTTTGGAGAGAATTTATGAAAATTTGATCATTTTGGAGAGAATTTGTTGAATTTTGGAGAGAGCTGGAGAGACAAATGGTGAGTTTATGAGACATACTATTTCACTTGGTTTGGTGGTAAATACTAAATCCAAGGATATATCGGAAGATAGTCAATTTCTCTAATAAAACAATTCTTGAAATGTCGGAGGATATTTAGCTATTAATTCCTATATTACCATTAATTTTGGGAGGGAAACTGGAAAAATGATGAACTAAATAAATTACTGAAAAATGTTGGCAGATATTTCTCAGATTTTTGAAAAAGTCAGAGGAGTTCAGTGCACCAAATACAAACTGGACTGAATGGAATATTTCAAATTAGTATATTTGTAAACTATTATTGTTTATGACTAAAAAAACAGTCTGCAGAATGAGTCTTCTCCCGCAGAGATTTTAATTTGAGAGATGTTCTCTCTCTGACTCTCTGTAGCAGATTCAGAATCTCCCGCAGCTAAATTAATGGTAACACAAGAATTAATTCAAGATCTCCTGCAGAGATCTCCAATTTCTATAAATTCAATCAAAAACTCCTGCAGAGAGTCATCGAAAAATGTTCCATATTCTGCTGACTGGTTAAAAAAAATATTTTCGTTGAGTAGAAGAATCTGGTATCTATACAATCCAGTTTGTATTTGGTGCACTGAACTCCTCTGACTTTTTCAAAAATCTGAGAAATATCTGCCAACATTTTTCATCAATTTGTCCTAGTCATCCAACATTTTTCCAGTTCCCCTCCAAAAATTAATGGTAATATAGGAATTAATAGCTAAATATCCATAATCCTCCGACATTGCAGGAATTTTTTTATTAGAGAAATTTAATATCTCCTGATATATCATTGGACTTTACCACCAAATACAATCTGGTATACAATGAATATATTTTTAATCATAAACAATCATAGTTTACAAATATACTAAGTCGAAATATTCCATTCGGTAATTAGTAAAGAAAAATAAGCTTCCGGTAATTGGTTTTGGTTCATTACCCTAGGAATCAAATTTGGAAAAAGTGTTTTTTTCTGATGGATTAATCACTCTGTTGGAGTTTATCAAACCTTAAAATAATGTAATAAATTAATGGGAACTGTATGATCCGCAGTATTTAGCCTCAAAAATTCATCCGTTACCCCAGTCTGTATTTTGTGGTAAATTCCACCGACATGTCTGTGGAATTTTATATCTTTGAAAATAATATTCTGGCAAATTCGGTGGATTTTTAGCTATTTATTCTTATGTTACCATTAATTTTCGGTGGAAAAATGGGTAAAATGTTGGTGGATCAGCCAAATTACTGGAAATTTATGGTAGATTTTATCAGCTTTTTCAAAAAGTCAGTGGGATTTCGTGCACCAAATACAGACTGGCCGTTAGCCTAAGGTATTTTCCAGAGTGGCTAGGAATTAATTAGAAAATTGTCACCGGATAATTCAGGAGACTAATTTCAAGGCCTCAATAGTCTAAGTCGCTGGATAAACTTCAAAACTTCATGCATCATTTGCAGACTGATTTGGTGCACAAAATCCCACTGAGTCCTCCCTAGTTTAAAAGTATGTACCAAGTTGCTGATTAATTATCGACTTAAATTTTGAGAAAATAAGTATCTTTCCCATATATAGATGACTAATGAGCACTCTAATTAGATTTAAAATTAAAATTGGTGACTCAGGAATCATAAACGGCGGAACCGCGCATGATCCCAGTCTGTATTTCGTGGTAAATTCCTCCGACATGTCGGTGGAATTTTTTCCCCTTTGAAATTAATATTCTGGCAAAGTCGGTAGATTTTTAGCTATTCATTCCTATGTTACCATTAATTTTTTCGGTGGCTAAATTGGGAAAATGTATGTGGATCAGCCAAATTAATGGAAATTTATGGTGGATTTTTTCAGCTTTTTGAAAAAGTCAGTGGGATTTTATGCACCAAATACAGACTGGCGCGCATCTTTGTTGAAATGTAAACAAATCCGCCATTTTGTTTTGATATGGCATGATGTATAATTGTATATCTGTTTTTTTGTGAAAGATTGCAATCTTTTGTTATGAATGATGCTGTCACTACTAGTCATTTTAATTTGATGCTCTCTGACTAATTATCGGAAAAAAAAACAAATGAATAACTATGAAAGAAAGTATGCTTCTCTGTGATTGGGCTGGTATCAGTTGTATGCCTCTCTCTGATTGGCTGATACACTTTCAATTATATATTACGGTATTTTCACTTTTGATAATTAGGTAGGTATAATAATGATATAGGTATTGACGGCTGTCTACTTTCAAAATTGGAATTAAATTTTGATGACTGTCGACTGCATTACTAATTTTTGTTGACTTTGTTTTGAAAAAAAGATATATTGGCAACTCAATGAACATTCTCTGAAACTAGGGAGACCTGACTTTCTTAAAAAGCTGAAATAATCCACCCTAGTTTCAGAGCATGTTCATTGAGTCGCCAATATATCTTTTTTTTTCAAAAATAAGTCTACAAATTAGTAATGCAGTCGCCAGTCGTCAAAATTTAATACCAATTTTGAAAGTTGACAGTCGTCTATACCTATATTATTATAACTTTTATAACCTTAATATATAGGGTGTTTGTGCCAGTAATTGGCCATGTTACAGAGTGTGCTGTGTGTCAGTTAAAGCCAATTAATCGGCTTAGATTTCAAATGGTCAAAACTCAGATATGTCTAATTGGCTTCAAATTTTGAATTAATTCCTATGTTCCCATGTTAATTTTGGCTTGAAATCTTCGAAAATGAGCCAAATTGGCTTGGCTCAGTATTTGTGTGAAATTTTGGCTCAAAAATTAGCTTACAATTTTCCAGCCTCTGAAACATGGGTAATCGGTCACTTAAGGATAAATTACAAACAAATACCAATAACAAGTCACATATAAATGCTACTGACGCGATGTAACTATCATTAAAAAGCTGGAATTTTTATCTTTCCAATCATATTACACATAAGAACATTATGTAATTACTTATGCAATTAGAAAAAAATGTCAGATTAGTCTAAAATACTAGTAATCGTCATAGCATTATCTATGTTTGGTCACTTTCAATTCTATCCTCGTCAGGTGGCCAATGATGAGGAACTAATGTTCGTCATACTTGTTCATTACTATAATAGTATATAGTATAATAAGTATCCTTCTTCTAATTACTAGTAATAGATTTATAGTCATACATGATACCTACTATCTCATGGCCGGTAAATTCCACCGCGGAAAGTTCCACCAGGAAGATTCCACCGGCGTTAAATGCCAGATGTGGAAAATTCCACCATTTTGAAAAAAATATACAAATAAACAGTGTATAACAATGCTAAATTTACCTTCTTGATTCTGTCAATAGAAACATTCAGATTTTAATATTTGACACAAAAATAATTTTTTTTAGGTTTATATTCATTATTGAAAAGGTTAATATTAAGCAGCATAATTAATGACTCAAACTTGTATTGAGATTTTTCATGGATAAAGAAACTCTTTACGTGTTATGATTATATATCTTTGTGAGTTTTGAAGTTATGATTTTTATTCGTATATCTGTGGTTTCAGATCGAAGCTAGTTAATGTACCGCAATTTACCTGCTTAACGCTATGTTCAAAATTTAGTTGAAACTCATTATATTTAAATTTTATTTTGTAGTACTTTCAATAGAGATTATTAAACAGTTTCAGAAAGTTTCCACTTTGAAAATTCTGTTGTTTTTTTATTGAAATATATCGATAATAATTAAAAATTTTATTTTGGTACGTGTCAAATTTATCTTTTAATTCCAATTTTTATCGTCGCTGATTTAAATTGAAATATATGTTGGTACATTTAAACACTTGGATGATAGATAATATATATAGAATCTTCCGTTGTGGAATTTTTCGGCGGTGGAATATTCCGTGGTGGAACTTTCCAGCGGTGGAACTTACCTGGTGGAACTTTCCGCGGGGGAATTTACTATCTATACAATCAATATGTATTTTTTGTTTTGTTGATGTAATTACTACGTTACAAAGTAATAGTAAGTATTATGTTATAATGTTATTACTTAGCCATAGACACAACCAAAAAACTTCGTCAATGGTTGAAAAATACGTTAGATTTGAGTGTTATCATTTCAATGGAAAGTTTAAACATGATATACAATGTTGTTTGCCATACACCAGAATTGAAAACCAAGATATTTTATTGTAAGGTGATTATTTATTTACATAAGCTGAAAATCCTACAACTGCTACCTTCTACATGCCCAGTCTGCAGAATGTGGGACATTTTTATCATTTTCTGTACTAACAATCCTTAATTTCCTCCTATATTTACCTTTTTTTTTTATTGAGAAGAGAAGCCAAAATAAAGGATTTCTTGGAGAACACTTTACCAGTTCCTGCAGTCTGTTAACTATAAGTCTATAACACATTTAATTTACTGATAAAATTATTTTGTAATTGCTGTACCTCCATTAGATTTTCATTGAAATGGTTCCAAAGGTTCCTAAGTAATTTTCGGCACCTAAATAACAGTTGTTTTGTTTAAGTTTAAACTGGAAATATTCGAATGTCCCCTTCAAAAATAACTGCCGTCTACATTTTTTCTGGTTTGCTCTCACTTCCACTATTGTAATGTACATTCAACCATTCTTTGTCGTCACAATCTGGAGTGGAGGTCCTGTTTTCTGTTTATTCTAAATCCTTCTGATTAAATTTTACGTATTTTGGTTATTGACAAAACGCCATATACAGGGTGATGCAAAAAAAAAAAAACCTATTTTTAAACTAGTTTATTTAACAAACTATCAAAGCTAGAATTTTTCTAAAAACACACTTTCATTCATCTACTTTTTTTGCATCTATCGTGATAAACTGTTAAAAGTTACGTCAAAAATTGAACATCCTACAGATAATTATAAAAAGGTAAATAAAAAGGGCTTGTGCGAGCACGATATACACAAAAAAATTCATAATAGGAATAATTTCGATCTGGTAGCTGTAAAAATTAAATCCTATAATTTTCATTCAATTAACATTATTTTTATTAACTCTTTCATTCATGGAAATACATCTTCATCACCAATCACGATATCTTATACAAAATGTGCATTTATTTGCAGAAACCATTTTGCAAAATTTAGACGGTGTGGTAAATCAGTTCTAAGAGTTAAAGCCTTACATGCTTCTTTAAAGGATGATATCTCAAATCTTGTTTAACAATTTAGTTGAATGTGTCTTTAGTGATGTCTAATCCTTATCTTCTGATTGATATTTTTGTATTCTCAATAAGCTGTTCATGAAAAAGATTATTGTTTTCATGTGTTCATTCTTTTCTCACGCGACATTATCACTTTTTGTTTAAATTTAACCCTTTTGCGCCGAATGGGCTAAATATGTCCCACTAATAACATTCATATTCTATTGGGATATATTGTCCCAATAGTTTGTGATGTACATTACTGGTGGGAAATATTGTCCCATCATAAGTTTGATATAAACACTTTATCAATAGATTAAAATAATATACAAATACATAAATATTATTAAAAAAACTTTATTATTACTCATAATGAACTCAGAAAAAAAACGGAGCGAAAGGGTTAAGGTGGTTTCTTCAGTTTTGAACTTATTAACATTTTTCAATACGGTTTTATAGTTGTTGCAAATCTTTCCAGAAAGTGTTGTTCAAAATGTGGTTGAACCTGTGTAAAACTTTCAGTGTTTAAAAAAATTGTCACAACAAAAACTCTTTGTTCTTTTGAAAGCTGCATTTTGAGGGTTTCGAATAGGAGATAAAAATTAACGGCGAGATGATTTTATAAAGATATCAATTTTACCTTCTAAAACCAACTTCCAAACGGTAATTATTTGTTTTATTTTCTCTTATTTGTTACAAAAAATAGTAGAATTTAATGTTTTTACATCCATTTAAAATGAATTATTCCTCTTCTAATTTTTTTTTCATATATTTCGTGCTCGCGCAAGCCCTTTTTATTTACCTTTTTTTAATTTCTGTAGGATGTTTAATTTTTGTTGTAACTCTTTAACAGATTATCAAGATAGATGCAGAAAAAGTAAACAAATAAAACTGTGTTTTTAGAAAATTTCTAGGTTTGATAGTTTATAAAATGAACTAGATTGAAAATGGGTTTCCTTTTATTTGCATGACACTAAATAAGTGAGTATTATTAGGTAAAATATCATAAATTTGACATTAAAGTATAATCATATCTTATCATATGTAATAATGTATTTTATTCAGAGAATATACAATCATAACTATCTCAAAATTTATTCATTTATGTTATCAGCCAATGTAACGATCTAAATTAATGAGTTAAAATAACAGTTTGTTATCGGACGCATGACGGGAAGTTTTTCCAGTAATCGTCAGGGTGGACGGATGGATTCTTTGTTTAATCGGCCAGTCTGTCGGAACATTAAAATTATATATTTTAATAATCTAGTGATCGGACTACCATTTTAAATAAAAAGTAAGCATTTGTTTGCTTAGATTTTAAAATGCACTGATAGATTGTAATTTTTTCATCTAGAAAAGCATACACCTGGTACATTAAAAGCTATTGAAACACACTCAGGAGTTTCAAAGAGGAACCATTCTCTTTCGAAAAATACAATGAACTGACCGATAACTTAACTTTCCGACAATGATTGGAAGCTATATGTTATTACGTGTGGTGTTATGATTAAAAAGGGTTACTAATCAAATAGAATAGTTTGTTCTTTAATAATTTAGTTTGCACGACCCTAATGCTTATTATATTATATCGATAATTATACTTAAAGGTCCTCTCCAGGCTCCGGGGAAAAATTGAGTTTATTACATAATATTAAAGAACTAAGGTCTACGATCATTATTCTGCAAACCGCATACAATTCGGTTCAGTATATATTTTATTATTTGCTTTTAAATTTTTTCAATACTCTGTGAGCAACAATTGAGCGAATCTCCAACCTGACGCTGAGAAAGAAGATTGTACACTCTTTGTTTTGATTTCAAATTTAGATTTTTAAACAAAAAATGCGTTTTTGGTCTTTTTTTAAGATATTAATTGTTTCTAAAAGTATATAAACGTTTCTACAATAAATTAATAAGTTTATCCAAATTTAAACCTTTAAACAAATAATAAATAGATTTATTAAACCAAAAACCTATAGTTGACAATCAAAACAAATGGTGTACATTCTTTTTCTTCAGACTGAAAATTAGAAAGTCGGAAGTAAAGTAGGTTTTGTAGAGTTTGGATTATAAAAATCTTTGAAAGCATATAAAATTAAAAATATGCTATCAAATTTTATGGGGTTTACAGTAAAATGTTTAGAAACATTAACCTCATTGAATTAAGCAATGAAAAAATTTGCTTGGAGGGGACCTTTTATATGTCTGCTATTCCGATTACTAGAGGTATGCCGATTACTGGCACAATCACCCTATATAGGTAAATAATTGAGAGCGTATCAGCCAATCAGAGAGAGGCATACAACTGATACCAGCCAATCACTGAGAGGCATACTTTCTTTCATAGTTATTCATTTTTTTTTCCGATAATTAGTCAGAGAGCATCGAATTAAACTGACAACATCATTCATAACAAAAGATTGCAATCTTTCACAGAAAACAGAAAATTGATATACATAATACATCACGCCATATCAAAACGGCGGCTTTGTTTACATTTCAACAAAAATGCATTCCGCTGTTCATTATTCTTGAGTCACCAATTTTAATTTTAAATCTAATTAAAGTGCTCATTAGTCGTCTATATATGGTAAAGATACTTATTTTCACAAATTTTAAGTAGACAATTAATTGGCGACTTGGTACATGATCTTAAACTAGGTTTTTCCCAATTTATCCACTGAATATTAATTGGGTAAATTTGTGCTTTAAGTCCGCCTCTGATTTTTGATATTTTGTCACTTAATATAGTTATAGGCCAGTCTGCAAAAGATGCATGAAGTTGTGAATTTTAACCGGTGACTATTGAGGCCATGAAATTGATCTCCTGAATTATTCATCTACAATTTTCTAATTAATTCCTATGTTTACATGTAATTATTGGCCAGTCTGTATTTCGTGGACCGTGGTAAATTCCACCGACATGTCGGTGGAATTTTTTCCCCTTTGAAAATAATATTCTGGCAAAGTCAGTGGATTTTTAGCAATTTATTCCTATGTTACCATTAATTTTCGGTGGATAAATTGGGAAAATGTTGGTGGATCAGTCAAATTACTAGAAATTTATGGTGGATTTTTTCAGCTTTTTGAAAAAGTCAGTGGGATTTTGTGCACCAAATACAGACTGGACTATTGGAGGGTATTTGGAGATTTTTAGCAATTTTGGAGAGAAATTTGAAGATCTTTGGTGAGAAATTGCCCCAAAAATTAAATATCTGGAGACTGATTGTGCATGCTTAAGATGCTTTGCAGACTGGGTTTTAGGAATACCATTTTCTATGGAAACGCTTCATTTTCGAGATATAGCTAGCGCAATTAAGTTTCCGATAGGTTAGGTTGAGTTTAGGGGTCCGGGAAGGTACATTTGCAGATTATTTCAGATATTACATCACAATTACGTATATCAGAGAGCGTGCGAGTTTTAATGGCGAGTTTGTCTTTGTGACTGTTATTTTGCAGCTTGAGCCTTTCAATGCAAATGGTGAGAGTTATCTATTTTTCTCTTATGTTACAATGTTATTTTGGAGAGAATTTATGATTATTTGATCATTTTGGAAAGAAATGTGGTGATTTTCAGAGAGGGCTGGAGAGTTTGTGAATGGCGAGCCATACTATTTTACTTCGCTCAACACTAACTGGATAAACTTCACATTCACAACTTCAGTCAACTGTTGTAGACTGGAAGATGGTTGATGTTGTGAAGTTTATGATGTTTATCCTGCAATTTTTGAGGCCTTGAAATTGGCCTTCTAAAATACAGTATACCCACTGAACATTTTCTAATTAATTCCTATGTTTACATGTTCTTATTGGAGAGTATTTTAAGATTTTCAGCCAATCTGTCAGACTGATTGTACTACATGCTTTCATTGATTTGCTGCCTTTGCAGACTGGATTGCAATAATGTACCAAGTTACAGAGTATGTCAATTAAAGCCTATTAATTGGCTTGCATTTCAAATGGTCAAAACTCAAGATTTTAGTCAGTTATATTATTGGCTTAAAATTTTGAATTAATTCCTATGTTCCCACGTTATTTGCTGTGCCCAACCATGTTACAGAGTATGTCAGTTAAAGCTAAATTAATTGGCTTAGATTTTAATTTTCAAATGGTCAAAACTCGGATGTATGTCATTGGCTTAAGATTTTGAAATAATCCCTATGTTCACATGTCAATTTTGGCTCTGAATTTAGTGAATGAGTCATAAATGACCATGACCTTGACCTTTGACCTAGTCACTACCAAATTTGTACAATGACCAATCGTTTCACTAAATTTCAGGAAATTTGGTTGAATCTTCAGTTATGCTAATAAAAAGATGATAAATAAATAAACGCCAGGTAAAATATAACCTTACGCGTATTTGCCAAGGTAATAAATAATAATTTAAAAAAATGACTGCTATTTTATAGTTCAATAGTACCATATATACACAGTTGGTTTTATTAATCTTCTCAGTAATGCTAATTACAATTAAAATCTTAAATTACAATCCATTTCTTAAATTTAATTAATTTCAAGCTCAAATAGCTACTTTCATAAATTCTTTAATCTTTATCAAATAATCTTATGTAAAATCAAAGCTATCAAAATCCATTCACAAGTTTTCTGTAGCTTTGCCAATGGACAAACTCTGAATAAAGCAAAATCTATTTGAATGTGGTAATTAACTGCCTATTTCTTACTTAGTGTTGTAGTTCATAACTACCTTGCTTATGTCACTTTTATTAAATTCAGTTAAAGCAATATAGAAATGTAAATATTGAGAGTATTTTTGAGTGCGGCTAAAGACAGAATAAAGAAAAAGAATTTAAAGCTTGTAACATTTACTGAATATAAGTACTAATATTTTGTAATTTTACTTTTTTTTTAGATCTAGTCAAAGTGAATTGCAAGAACAGTTAGAAGCTCTGCAACTGCAAATCACAGCAGTTCAACACAAGACACAGTGCCCCTTGCAATTGGATCAGTACATTAAGAAGCTACAGGACGCAAAAAGAAGAGTTGTGATTGTTAACAATATCCTCCAGAACACTCAAGTAAGTTATAAATAAATATCTTGCTAAGGTGGCTAAAATGATTAGTATTCTGGTTAATGGGTTCTAGGAAATATTGGTCTTGGAAAATTTGGTCTCTGAAAACTCGGTCTCAGTTTATAATAATTTTATTGAAGAACATTAATAAAAAAAGTTGAAAATATGAATACTAAAATGTGAAGTTTATTTATTGAAATTGGATAACTTCTGTAAAATGATAAGAAACATAAGTAATTTAGACATGTTTTGACATTTATTTTACATGAGATTTGAGTGGAAAATTCGGTCTCAGAAATTTTGGCCTCGGAATATTCGGTCTCGGTTATAAATAAAATTTATTAATTAGATGTATCTGTGGGCGTGCCACCCCCTGAAACCTCTTGCCAGGTCATTAATCAATCATGAAGTGTGCACTACAACAAACTAGCAGAAACAGCAAACTACAAAAGAGTCATTTATGTTGAGAGGTCATTTATAATTCTGAGACCGAAATTTGCGGCCACCCGGTGAATGTTCTTTGTCAAGATACTCTTTTGTATTTTCTCACCTTAAGATTGAAATTTTATAAACAGCATCTGCAGACTTTTTTGATCAGCACTATCAGATATGCATCATCTTGTATATGAACTATTGTTTGAATTCTCATGTGGATAACATATTGCTGTAGAAGTCCTATAATTAAATGCTTTGTGGTGAATGTAGTGTTTATTAATTTTAATTCACTTCCACAGGATAGGCTGAATAAACTGAACACTGCTGTTGTGAGAGAGAATTCCAAACGAAAAGCTCTACTAGACTCCTCAGTTACAGCATAGTATTCTATATTATATTTAGTGTTAACCTTTAGAAATGGAGGGCATAAAAACTCCTGACACAAGTCACCTCACGGCAGATCACTTCTCTCACATTTATGAACCAGCTGAAGACTCTTTTCTTTTGATTGATGCTCTGGAAAAAGAAATGACGTACATTGAATCCCTCTCTCCCAGCCTCAGCCTAGAGATTGGCTCTGGCTCCGGCATTGTGATTACTGCTTTGGCATCTGCCTTAGGACCCACCTGTGAATACCTGGCAGTGGATATCAACCCCAAAGCCTGTGAAGCCACCAAACTGACCGCCATGAAGAACCACTGCACCGTGGACACGGTTTGCTGTGACCTGGTCTCTGGAGTTCTGGACAGGGTTTCCAAGAAAGTTGATGTGCTGATCTTCAACCCACCCTACGTGGTCACTGAGAGTGATGAGGTGGGTGTGGGTAGCCTTGAGTACACTTGGGCTGGTGGGGTAAAAGGCAGAGAGGTGCTAGATCGTCTTCTGCCCAAAGTGCCAGATTTGTTATCACAAAAAGGTACTTTTTTTCTACTGTTGGAGAAGCAGAATCGACCTGAAGAAGTTGTGGAGAGTCTTTCTCTTTTGGGTCTGAAGAAAGCCAGACTTGTTGTGGAAAGAAGAGCTGCTAATGAAAAACTCTCAGTGTGGGCCTTTTCAAGATGAGAATCTAGCTTGAGTCAGTTGTGGATATTGTTCTGTGTCAAGTATATACCATTGTGTATTTAGATATTATTATTTCCGATTATGAATTTAAGTTTAAATAAGTAATAGTTATCTTTTATTCCTAACTTACAAATCTTTTGTATATATATCAAATATTACCATTGATTTTAACGATTAGCCATTTTTTATTCTGTAAGACATTTAATAGGCATTTCTTATTTTAAACTTTGATCTCATTGTAGCAAATAGTTGATAAAACTATAAATAAATTGCAATTGAAAACCTACTGTTTAACTACAAATCAGTTTTTACCGCAGAGGGTGTAAAATGTACACAGGAGAAAATAGGCTCTCTCCCGGTAACCTCAGTCTATTAGCACCTTTGTGAAGAAACCACTTATGGAGGCCATCTCAGAATATTAAAGTTAAATATGTTTATCATATGTTTACAGTGGAGAGTAGATCATTTTGATGATTCATTTTATTTGGTAGATTCCAAATAGCTAATACACTGAAATGGAAATTCTTTTCATTGAAAATAATATAACTAATAAGTCTTCCTTTGAAAATGGGCAACCAAAGGTTCCATTTTAGGATCATACCTCAACTCTCACATCCCCAAGGTCTCCATCCTGATGCTGTGGTGTGAATACCCTTTTCAATTTTTACCATATAGCTAGCTATTTTTATCATTTTTTTAAAGCTTCTTGCAGTTTTAGAGAATTTTCAATTTTTACTGTACCATTTTATGTTAGTTAGGTCTGTAGGTTCATTTACAATCACCTCTTCATTTTCCTCTTCCATCTGTAAGTGTAGCTAGGTCCCTTTTTTGAATCAATGTGCTTTGTCACCAAATTATTCTATGTGACTTTGTTCATGGAGCCACTTTTCAGTGTGACTGCTTTAAGGTTCCTTTAACTTATATTCCTTTTCAAATCAGCAATGAAATGATTTAGTTCTGTAGAAGAAAATGTTAAACATCCAACTGAACCAATTTATCATTTTTTTGTTCACAGAATTGTTAGCAGTGTTAATAGACTAATTTCAAGTGTTTAAGTATCTTGAGTCTAGTTTCTGGTGAGATATGAGTGCAGTGACAGTGGATGGCCGATACTTGGAGGCAGTGGACAATGAATTCGCTGTGAAGATTCTAGATGACCTGCACTCCTTCCAAAACTCTTCTGAACAGTGAGTATACTAGTGTACCATCAGGGGAAAGAGTCACTGTGATGATGTACTATCAGGGGAAAGAGTCACTGTGATGATGTACTATCAGAGAAAAGAGTCACTGTGATGATGTACTATCCAGAGCTGGGCGCGCGAACCTTTTTTTAGGTTCCGAATCCGAACCCGAATCTTCGTCGATTTTGGGTTCCGAACCTCCGTATAGCGAACCCAATTTGGAAAAGTTTGGTCCGAACATTTGTTCCGAACCAAACATTTAGTCCGAACATTTGTAAGCTAACCTCTGATTTTTTAGGTATATATTTTATATCTAAAAATTAAGAAAAACAAAAGTGAACTACAGTCTACACATTTACATTCGGCCCTTTTACTAACTTATGCTTCCAAGGCTATTAGGGCAACCAATATAAAAAAAAACAGTTTTTTCAACAAGATACTAACTATTTGTCAGAAACTAGTTACAACCAGAAGGTTTCACTCTATGTTAAAAAAACACATGTCTTATTCATAAACCTACGTTACTGTATTTTTACAAGTTGTTAGTTTTTGTACTACACTAATGTATACCAAATTTCAAGTAAAAATATTGAATATATAAGGAGAAATAAATACATAGGTATATAAGAGATTGGCAACTGAGTGGGCTGAACTGTTATTGGATGGAGTGTGAACCAATCACAGCTCGCGCATTTGTCTCTACTACATAAAACGTGGACATATTCGTGCGTATTGGGTAACCAATCTGTATTTCTACGTTGCCACACGTCACTAAAGTACAATTAATTCCATAATTTACGCTGATTTACGCCGATACGTAAATATTTAAGTTTTGAATTAAAAAAATATAGTTGGTATTTATATAGTAACAAAGTCAAGAAAGGCCAGTAAATTTAAAGAAATGACATGAAATATATAAAGTAATTTAAAAAATATATGCCTATAAAACATACGTCAAATTCATTTGGGTTAATATAATAAATTTATAATAATAATTATACTGTGACTTCATATGACTTCATTATAGAGGAGTTGCACTGGTAGAACTGCTGTTTCATGAAATACAACTAATTTAGAGAATTTACTAAATAGGAATAAGAGATTCATAGAAAACTTACGAATATTTGTGTAGACTAACCTAAATATGTTCACTATAGAGGTAAGTTCGCTATACCGGATTTTAATATTCAGCGTGATTCACTATACAGGAGTTCACTATAAGGGAGTTCCACTGTACTTACTATACTTAATAAGTTAGTATCATTGAGTATGACTGAATGAGCATTAAGTATCTTTAAAGTTACCCTCCAGTCTCCACTCCAATACGTATAGTTTAAGTTATTCTGTATTTTCTTCTGACCTCCGAATTTCATGCAAAGAAAAATTAAGACCAACTCTGTCGTTGGTCTTAATTTTTCTATCACTCTGTCGTGATAACAATGCAAGACAATGTATCCATATTAAAGTATCCAAGTATCTAATTAAATATGTTTTAAGTTTTTACTATTAGTTTTCAATTTTTCATTTATATTACAACATTTTTGATTAATTCTATCTAGAGAACTGATGATATAAAACCTTTTTTAATTTTGTTTGAATATGAAAGTACTATAGATACCGTGTTATGCTATTTTTGCTTGCTTAACTTTTTCTTCTATTCAATATATTAGAAAGGTCAGACAGTGAAGATTACTGTGAATATTTCTCAAAGTTATTTATATTATAACTAATATACATATAATATTATAATACCTATATATAAATTATAATCAATTCAATTGTAAAGCGAATAGCCGAATACTCGATCTTAAATTATTTATTCAGCCTACCTACTTAACCGTCAAAAGTTAGCTCATTTGAGCCATTTCAATATTTTTTCTTTTAAAAACCTTCATTTGATATTTAGTATTTCATACATTAGTAAAAGCAAAAGAAAAAATCATCATTCAAAATGAAAGTAACAAGCTAATACAAAAAACAAATTATATTAATAAGATGTTATTGTACGAAGCTTGGTGTGCGCAATTATTCTCTCACATATTTGATCTCGCTAAGCCGCTATAAGAGTTACAGTTAACTGATTATAGTGAAATATTCACCCTTATACATGTACTGAAAAACACTCTTGCATCTAATGCCTGGAAAGATCTCTGATATACTCCTAATATTATTATAGATTTGAATAAATGCTCATAATATGAGTATATTACCATTTATCACCTTCGTTTTTGTCTAATCGTATGTATTTATGCGAAAAATTAAACGATTGAAAAGACAGCTTTAAAATCGGTCTTGAATTTAAGTTATTATTATTTTTCCATGAGGACTGGTTAGACAACGGCTAAGGTACTAGGATAGGGTGTTATGTAATGTTACCTATAATATACATTTACTTTGTTTATAACCTTACCTATAGTTCTACATATTTCAAGCAATTTTAATTGAGATTTGAGGGAACATAAACCGTTAGTTATTAATGAATTAACTTGCTAAGATTATTATAAAACTTACCGCTATTCAAGAAAGGATGAATAACGTAATGGAAGAAGAGCGGGGAAAGACGCATATTCTTCGCTTCAGTGTTAAGCAGAAACCTAGGTATATAATAGTAGCCGAGAGGTACGGTACATGTTCAGAACGTAAAATAATCAAATGAATAGGTCAGTTTTCCCCGGGTACGGAGGTTCGGACTTGCGAAAAAGACGTTCCGAACACTGAAGTCCGAACCGTTTTTGAAGAGGTTCCGAATCCGAATGTCCGAACCCATTTTCCAGTCCGAACCGGTTCGCGAATAAAGGTTCGCGAACATTCGTGCGGAACGCCCAGCTCTGGTACTATCAGAGAAAAGAGTCACTGTGATGATGTTCTATCAGAGAAAAGAGTCACTTTGATGATGTACTATCAGAGAAAAGAGTCACTGTGATGATGTACTATCAGAGGAAAGAGTCACTGTGATGATGTACTATCAGAGAAAAGAGTCACTGTGATGATGTACTATCAGAGAAAAGAGTCACTGTGATGATGTACTATCAGAGAAATGAGTCTGCTTAATGCTAATTTCACAAATCACAGTTTGCTAATTTCCTATTATTTTAAAATCTTAGGAAGTTGGGTTTCATTACTAGGGTTGTGACAATATGCATTTCCAAATATGCAGTATATGCACTGGGAAATATACTGCATATGCAACAGGTTTTATGCTTTTTGAGAAAACTCGTATGCATTTGAGGAAACGCATATGTTATGCAGATAAAACATATGCACTTAGATAATGCATATAAGAAAGATCATATGCATTTGAAAGGAAGGCAATCAATATATGCACTTCCAGCTGTTTATATCTGGTGGGAGGTTGAACAAACACCCTAATATATTTGATATATACCTTTTGGTGTTCTATCGTTTAGTTTTTCTGATGAATGTGACTTTAAATTTTGTTCTAAAATTAGAGAATATGATTAACTGTATGGCGCCATAAAGCTAAAATTAACACCTACAGTAATATAAATAAAGAGTAGGATAATAATAGATTATAGACACATGTGGTCAGTATATACTTAGTTTCTGTTCTCAAATAACTGATAGCCATGAAAATTCACTTCACTAATACGTAGAGTATTCTATAGTGCCAACAATACAGGGTGACGCAAAAAAAGGAAACCCTTTTACAAACTATCAAAGTTAGAAATTTTCTAAAAACTTCATTTTATTCCTTTACTTCTTTTACATCTTTTTTAAAAATCTGTTAAAGTTAAGACAAAAAATTAACATCCTTCAGCAAATTAAAAAAAGGTAATTAAAAATGGCATGCGCGAGGTCTAAACATACGAAAAAAATCACAATATGTATAATTTCATATAGATGTAAAAACCTTAACTCATATTATTTTCTGTAACAAATAAAAGGTAATTAAAACCTCATTTATCATTTGAGAATTGATGTTCGATATAAAATTGATATCTTTAATAAAATCAGTTCGCCGTTTAGCTGTATCTCCTATTCGAAACCTTCAAAATGCAGCTTTAAAAAGAACTGAGTTTTTGTTGTGACAACTTGACAAGTTATTTAAACACTGAAAGCTTTAAACAGATTCAACCTCAATTTGAACATAGCTTTCAGGAAAGATTTTCACCAACTATGAAACCATATTGATTTATATTAATAAATTCAAAACTGAAGAAACCACTTTATTTTGAACAAAGAGCGATTAGCCGATTAGGTCGCAGGAGAACGGAACGAAAAAATGAAAACATTAATCATTTTGGTGAACAATTTATTGAGAATTCAAACATATCAATCAGGAGGAATGAATTGAATATCACTAAGGACACATTTTCACCGAATTGTTAAACACGATGTGAAGTATCATCCTTTCAAGACGTATGTAAGGCTCAAACTCTTAGAACTGATTTAGCGCAGTTTAAATTTTTCAAGATGGTTTCTGCAAAGAAATGTTCGTTTTGGAGAAGACATCGTGATTGGTGATGAAGAAGTATTTCCATGAATGAAAGAGTCTATGAACAAAACGTTATTGAATGACAAATAGCATTTTTCAAATTTGACTACTACCACATGGAAATAAATTATATTATACCTATTCTGAAGTCTTTTTGTGTTTTTCATCATCGCGCAAGCCCCTTTTATTTATATTTTTTCAATTCGCTGCAGGATGTTTAACTTTAGTCGTAAGTTCAACAGATTTTCATGATGGATGCAAAAAAAACTATACGAATAAAACTGCGCTTTTAGAAAAGCTCTAACTTTAATAGTTTGTAAAATAAACTAATTTGAAAATGGTTTCCTTTTTTTTTGCGTCACCCTGTGTAATGTGTCGTTCTTTTAAAAAATTAAGTCTTTTGAAATACATGACATTTCAAAATTTGGAGCATTACTATTAAATGCTTAATAATTCATAATCTATGCAAATATATATTGATAATAATTTAGTAGGGGTTTAATGTCTGCTCCGGAACCGAATGCCATATTGCTGACGACAAAAGGAAATTAAATACAAGGGACTAGAAGAAACAGTCAGAAAGGAAAAGGGCTATGAACAAAGTCACTTACCACCGTCGGTGACAATGCTCATGGATGTAGAAAAGCTACTCGGTGAATGCAGTCACTCACCAAGGAATGTGACGAAAAGGGACACAGCGCCGGTGGCTTCACTTACGGATGGAAGAGGACCGTAAGGGCACAAGGACCTACCCTAAAAATCTAAGACTTCGTAGTTGAAGAGCATAACCCTGGCGCATCCTCTACTACTGCAAATAGCGTTAAAAAATGATAAACTTAATGAAGATAAAAAAGACAATCCAAATTACAACTGTTCGGCCCAAGGGACGCCACTCCCCCTTCTCTTCCATTCGCCACAGACAGCTTCAGGATAGGCATATTGATAAAAGTATATGCACATTTATAAATGCATATGTATATTGGAAAATGCATATTGGTAAATGCATATATGCAAATTAGTAAATGCATATGCATATTTATAATTATTTATGCATGTTGATAAATGCATATGCGAATCAAATAAGCATATGCAATGTCACAACCCTATTCATTACCAATTTAGAAATATTGACAGCATTACAATTACCCAAGTTTCTTTTTTGAAATGTGATATCAGTAAACTGTTATAAAATTATTACAGATACTCTTTTCATTGACTGTACGTTGCTATATCGGCATTTATGTTTAAATAGTTTGTCTCCCCTAATGAACACTAACTTGTACTAATTACAGCTGCGTAAAGTACTTTTCTCCTCTATAAAATACATACGAATGTCTTTAAAGCATTCTCACCTTACCAAATATGTAGGAAGAATGAATCAGGTGAATTCATTTAGTTAAACTAACCTCTCATATGAAACAATTCATCGTGAAAAAATATAGTACATAAAAATTAAGGGTAGCCTTTATTCTCAAGATTTTTTGGCATCTTATATATTTAATTAAACTAAAACAGATAATATATGAAATAATTTGCTATAGCCAACACTTTCAGCCTACCTTTAACTTTTCCTATTTTCTTCTTATAATCTCCAATCCACATCCATAACTGTAAAAAAAAAACTCACTCCAATTATTCAAAACAATAGAATTGGTGATTAGAAATTAGGAACTTTATGTAATGAATAGACCATTCAATTACTTTTTAATCTTGGATAACAAATGTTGTAAAAACGTGTTCTCTCTTATTGATAAATCGGTAGAGGGTCTTTAATATTTAATAGAAGAAAAGGTTTTCCTTTTTTAAAATCCGATTTATGAAATATTAAAATTATTTCTCAACTGAAGCAAATGACAGAGCGCATGCGCAAGATATCGCTACCTTTGCACTCTTCGTTTGTATGTTTGTATTCGCGTTAGATAACATAATCAATCCTAATCATTTTGGTGTATTCAGGTTCTAGTGCAGTTATTGTTTTAGTCTCATTTAAAGACAACTGATTGTGTAAACAAACAGATAGCAGCGCCATTGCTGCCGATGCGGTGAAACTCAGAGTTACATGCATATAATAATATACATTTTTTCTGGTTGTTTGTTGTATTTCAGACGAAATAATTTTCAAGTAGCTATATTACTAATAAATTGTTTCTTTACTAAAAGTACCAATATTTTACTTTAGTTTACTGCCCCTTTAGAGAAAATGATACAAAGATGGTATTTTTTGACATCTTAGTAGAAAGTTCTTCTCTATATGTTATTGAAACTATCACACCATTATTGTGTAGGCTATTCTAGTTATTTCAATTGACTTCAGAAGTTCTGTGCATTTGGTCTTGATGAACTTTTCAGTTCTTATTTATTCACCGTTTAAGTTATGAGTAGTTATAAAAGTAGTCCTCTAATGAACATATATGGTGTTCCAAACAACCAAACAAGTTCTATAGAATTTATATAAAGAGTTCATGCCATGAAGGCTTTGGTGGAAAGGTGATATCGGTTACTAATTTTTTTCAAGTAATTAACAAAATATAAAAATTGTATACACTGTTTTACATTCCTATAGGTACAACTAATAGTTAAATAAATATATCATTTATATATATAATACTTTTTTTATATATATAATATATCAAAACTTTGATTGAGAAATTCTTTAATTATGTTAAGATATTGTGGCTATGCATTCTAGAGTATTATTCACGTAACATATTTTAATTAGATATGTTCTATCTACATAGATAAGCTTATGATTGTACTGAAGAATAAAGAAGAATATAATTCTGTATTTATTTAGTAGATAATATCTACAGTGTTGTTAGCCATGATGTAGTGTATTATAAATACCATGGAAATGTGTTTAAATGTACACTGAAGTGGCATGCTCTATATTCTTCCTGTTATTTTGGGGCTAATATGACCTTTAGCTGTGAAGCAGATGTTGAACCCCTTACCTACTAATAAATATATTGATAATATAATCATATTAAGTGTACAGCGCTAATCTAATTCATATTTTTTTAACATTATAAAAATCTGTGTAAAGATGTAATATTAGTAAATTATTTTACAGACTACCTAGGTTTATTTTAATGATATAATAATGTGATATAAGTAAGAGAGGATAGCTATTGAATTACCTACTCGTATTATGCAGGCATAATTTTGTTATTTTTTATTTATACAATGTCTTTTTCTTTACTTCTTTCCATTTTTATTCACGGTATCTAATCAATTGTTATATCATCAAATTATTCGATAGCCATTCTAACATGCATGGGTTTTGTCTTATTCGAATATAAGTTATAAGTTCATTATATATGCGAAATGTTCCTGAATTCACGAGGGCAAATGAAACAACATTATAAATTCTAATTTTGCTATTGATCTGACCTACGCATGGCATGGACATTTTACTCAAAATTTTATTAAATACAAACTTGAAATTCTACAATCATTGAGGGGAGGTTTTCCCATGGGATATCAGTACTCAGTATTGGAAAAAGTCCGAGGCTTCCGATGAGACTGTCAGGGGACATCTTTTCGAGATTAATCACAACACCACAGGACAATGACCAAACTGAGGGAGTTTTCCCTGGTGAAGTCCAACTGGGGATTCACTTCTCACTATTACCTCTTCATTTTCCTCTTCCATCCGTGAGTGCAGTCACAGGTGCTTGTGTCCCTTTTCGTCACATTCCTTGGTAAGTGATTGCATTCACGGAGTAGCTTTTCTGCATCCTTGATCATTCTCGCCAACGGTGGTAGATGACTTTGTTCGTTGTTCATGAAGTTACTTAACATTCTGACTGCTTCCAGTTCCTTGTATTTAATTTCCTTTTTACGCTAGCGATATAGTCAACAATGTTGCTGAAGCAGACGTTACACCCCTAATAAATTAAATTACCCTCTTCTAAATCTCCACCTCCTTTATAAACATAACCAACCCTTTTCCTCTCTGTAATTCGATAGTGTCTTCAGAACCCCATGGGAGGGTTCTGTTCCTATTTCAGCCAATAGGAACATATTACCCATTTCTCTTTCCTCCGCCCCAAAATCCGTTAGGAAGTTCTTTGCTGAAATATTTCCTAATCTAGTAACCTGAACAGTTAATTATTTTTATCATTTATAACTTTCAGTGTGTTTTCTCTGTCTATGTAATCATTACGGTCTAATACAAGAAATACTATCTATTTACTGTAAATGTCGCATATATTTTACGACAGGATAAAACCATTCCTGTCTCTTGTTTTTAACCTTGCCCGAAAATTTCTTATTAATAAGAAATTATATATGGGCTTGTAGAACTGTATTGTTTTTTATTACTTTTCTTCAATAAATATCCTTATCCTCATATTGGTTGTCACTGTCAAGTAATATGTATAACCTTCTTAATCTAAAGAACTCTTCCATCCCCAAACAATATTCGTAAAGCATATAGAGTCCCTTCATTTATTTCAACTCTTACTAATAAATAACTGAACATGAGGGTAGCACTCAATGAACTTTACAGTGCCAATCTGAATACGTTATTCCTAATATTCCTGGATATATTTTTCTTCCATATTCCTCCATATAGGAGTCGCCCATGCAATTACTACATATAAGCGTTTGTGTTATGGTTACCTTGCTTCTATTTACAGTAAAGTATTACTGTATTTTACTCATTGCCTACAATTACACAATATTGAGTGTACCGTTAGGGAAGAGGTACAACTTCCGTGTAGTGTACAGGTGAGTATGGAGACCAATTCCGTCAGTGAGGTATAATTAGGTCACAGGTAAAGGTTACACTCCTGCCACCTTCACACTTGCAACTATGTACTGCATTGTATAATGTAAACTTACAAATAGCTATATAATGAATGAATATCTTAGATATAACCATATACTGCATAATATAATGAATAACTTACATAACTCAATATACTGCATATCATTATATAATGGAATGAGTAACTAATTCTATAATTTTTTCGCATTTTTTGTCTAATGATTGAACTGGTGAATATTTTTTCTTAGCCACATTAAAAGATATCTAATCCACCCCATTAAGAATTACCCCACAGGAGGCATGGCTCACATCTCTTAACGATAAAGTTATATGCCATAGTACGTATAGGCATGGCCCACATCTCTTAACGATAGGGTTATATGCCATAGTACGTAGGCATGGCTCACATCTCTAAACGATAAAGTTATATGCCATAGTACGTAGGCATGGCTCACATCTCTTAACGATAAGGTTATCATATGCCATAGTACGTAGGCATGGCTCACATCTCTTAACGATAAGGTTATCATATGCCATAGTACGTAGGCATGGCTCACATCTCTTAACGATAAGGTTATATGCCATAGTACGTAGGCATGGCTCACATCTCTTAACGTTAAGGTTATATGCCATAGTACGTAGGCATGGCTCACATCTCTTAACGTTAAGGTTATATGCCATAGTACGTAGGCAGCTCATCACAGTTATGACAGTAAAGGTACCAGAGGCAATAAGGATGTGATGGCGTGACAGGTATTTGGTAACTCTGTTACTTTCCGTTACCCATATCATAATACTGTATTTATGGGGGGGGGGGGAGTATCACACTGTAAGATGGGGAGGGGTTATGCATAGGTAATTCGTGCAATTTGTCTCCACATTTTGTGACTGAGCACCGACAATTAGGCCCACTGACAATTGAACTCAGAAAAAATTGTGACGGTAGACATAATGAAGTAGTGTTACTTAATTTGTTATTACAGTAGAAGTAAAGATTTTGCCTTCCTATAAAAAAACAATGCATTCATAATATTTAACTTTAGCTAATACTTCATTAAGATTTATATCGTGGATAGGAAGGCCATTCAGAAGAAATAGACAAAATCCTCTTTTCACACCAGGTGTCTGGAGAGTCTCCAACAGTGTCATGGGAGGTATGCCTTGTACACTCTAGTGCGATTGACAGCTTGACTCAATATCGTCACTCTACTATTTTCGGAATTATATAATATAAATTGGAGGGAGATATCGTTGAAAATGAATTTAAACGTATTAATTCTGAAAATAAAGATTGCACTAAAAAAGTGAAGTATATACTAGCAAATCAGGCCATTTTAACAATCGCCAAACCTTACTAAAGCTAAGTAAACGTTCAATGTTATGTGTATGCTTTGTTTTTATTTACAAAATCTTAATACTCCGGGGTGTATCAGTCTACTGTATTAGAATAATATAAGACCATTGGCTCCATTGCTACTGTAATAATGAACTAGCACTTCTTTATAGTGTCTACTGGCACAATTTTTTCTGGCTGAATTTCCTTGGGGCCCAATTGTCGAACCACGGTGTACGTGTAACACATACATCAATGTACTTGTAACATGACTTACACCACTGTACTTGTAACATGACTTACACCACTGTACTTGTCACATGACTTACACCACTGTACTTGTAACATGACTTACACCACTGTACTTGTAACATGACTTACACCACTGTACTTGTAACATGACATACACCACTGTACTTGTAACATGACTTACACCACTGTACTTGTAACAAGTCATACACCACTGTACTTGTAACAAGTCATACACCACTGTACTTGTAACAAGTCATACACCACTGTACTTGTAACAAGTCATACACCACTGTACTTGTAACAAGTCATACACCACTGTACTTGTAACAAGTCATACACCACTGTACTTGTAACAAGTCATACACCACTGTACTTGTAACATGTCGTATCCTGTTTGTCACGCATTTCTTTACCTACATACTCCATACTCACTAACATTTCAAGCACGGTGTACATTGTTTTTACTATCATCACAGACACACAAACACACTCACACAATCTACGTACGCTCGGATGACGTACTTGTTCTTTCTC
The DNA here is from genome assembly GCA_947561585.1 of Caprella mutica. NCBI lineage: Eukaryota > Metazoa > Arthropoda > Malacostraca > Amphipoda > Caprellidae > Caprella > Caprella mutica. The sequence goes on from CANNZV010000529.1 coordinate 142,475, forward strand.
AGTATCTGTCTAGCAGTGGCGGAGACAGCACGCTGTCCCTCTGACTAAAGTGTTCTATTTTTACACTCCATTACAGTGAGAGAAGTGTTACAACTGTTAATAACACAGTCTGTTGGTTCTGAGGGGAATACGTGCGGTGATTGCTTGGTTAACTTACTGGTGAGTTTGACTGGTTAACCTACTGGTACAGAAAACCAGTACTGGTGCCTCAAAGCACTAGACATCTTACAGTTCTTTCTGCCTAGTACTTCCATCTCTGTGAATTTAAATGAAACTGTTTAGGTAGAATGTTATATACTATATTGCTGGTGTTTAATTATATACTAATTTCACTACTGTTGATAATAAACAGTGGTAATTATATTGCTATCATATTACACCATGTACTTGCTTCTCTCAACATGTTGAGTTTATTGCGTCATGTTTGTCTGTGTGTGTCATGTTGTACAGTCACGTAGTGTCTGCTTCGGGACATCAACGTCTCATGTTTCAAAGAAATCAACATTATATTATAAAGTGAATTAAAAACAGGATGAGAATGTCAATAAGTTCTTATTGTAAACTGCGTATTATCAATTGACATTTTGTACCTGTATTTAATACATATATGGTTATTTACACTTTACCATACCTCCAACCTTCACTACCCGATAAAGTTCAAGGTGAGGTTAACATGTTGCTGTAGGTATGACAACCCTAAACTCATCAATTTCTTTCTATTATTCATGCCTTTTAACCAATTTTGTCCAGTGAAAATATACACTTCACAATTTTTTGTATATTCCTCACACCATTTTTAATATCTCTCTCGTTAATATCACTTCTTTCGTTGATATATCAATTTTGTCGTAATTTTTATCGGAAGTAAGACCCTTTCAAGTAAACAATAAGCATTTAAACCTAGCATTGGGTCGGAATTGTCCGTTAATTTTCCAATAGTTGGAATTGTCCGTTAATTTTCCAATAGTTGGAATTATCCGTTAATTTTTTGTTTTTTCTTGGAAAGTATCTTATTAGAGCCACAATAACACATCGTATTTAATTACATGAAAAATACATTAACACGTTCGCGGCCCAAAGCGGATATTTCCGTCAGGAGGGAGAGGGTTAAATAGTTCTAATTATCCATTTCTACTCCTTTCAAACTATTTCCTCAAAGATCATTAAAATCTACCAATTTAGAAAACTATGAAGATTTCATTACCTTCAGTTGGTTATTGGTGTGGTAACGAATAGGAAGATAATGACCAACTACGATGAATAGCGTTATGATAAATTGCTATTTTTTTTATTTTAAAAAGACCAAATCTTTCCATTAATCAAAAACAGGAAAAATGGAATCATTAAAGAGCGAAAATATTGTTCTTCTTTGCTAATCTAATCATAGATTGCGATGTTCTTATCGTTTTCAATCACTGATCTTAATCCATCCGGTGAGTGATTATCTACTATAATTCTGTAGCTCTATGTTAATTACTTGATCTCATTTTGGCTGAGCATTACTATTGTATTAGTGTCACTAAATCTATTGACTAAATATCAGCTAATTAGTGTCCATTGTCTGCTGTTCTAAATACTTTCTATTGTTTAACTTTGCCCCAATTTATATGTCTACCGTGTTATTGTTACATTTATTACCACTGCCGTGTGTTGTCCAATGTAACACATTTAGAGAGGAGAGCTGTAGTGAAATCATCTATAGTGAATGTGGTGTCTTGAGTTGGGGGGTAGCCTCTACTCCCTAATCGTATGGTGAACAAATTATAGTGAACAAACAAACTGTATAGTGAACAAATTATAGTGAACAAACAAACTGTATAGTGAACAAACAAACTGTATAGTGAACAAATTATAGTGAACAAACAAACTGTATAGTGAAAAAACAAACAAATTTTCTTTAGTTTGCAAGAAATGGCCGTCAGATTTAGATAACTAATGGCCATTTATAGCAGAATAATGAAACATTGTTCACTATAGAGGCTAATTCCTTACTCAGGACACTCCTTTATAGTTCATTATAGAGAAGTTCTACTGTGATTAATAAATAATTATTAATTACCTTTAACAAAATCACAAGCGCATCAAAACAGTGGATAAAGTTTTTGTAATGTGCTATCGAATTTACTTGTTTTATTCAATTTATAACCCGCCCTTTAATTTTCTAAGTTATTCGGTATGTTTTTACCAATAATGGCATCAATAATCCATAGTGCCACCGCACATTAACAGGTCGTTATTTAAATGTATTGTCTTTTACAAATTATCACATCAAACTCCCAAAATGTTCCGCTGTTACTCACCCGAATCATTTCTTTAATTCCGTTAGCATTGGCTTGCTTATGGAATAGTGTTCACCACATGCTGCCTAGTGCTACGTTCCGTTTTTGTTACGTCAGTGATTTTCTCTTCCGTTATTCGTTCCGTTAGCTGAAGTAATGTAACCAAGGTTACTTCCTCATGGGTATACCTCTACAGGGAGTCTTGCGATGCTCAGTCGCAACACTCAGTTATTATTATACTATCATTATACATACATGTAACCTTAGAGATATTGTATAAAATAAGAAAAATATTCAGCCATCTTCATAAGTTTTCAACTAATTTCAACTACCTACACTTGTGACGTAAGTTAATTTTTCTTTAAATAGTGGTTTGTTGTACTGGTATTGTCTGTTCTAGTCAATACCAGTATAACCTGCATCGATTGTTGGTCAGTTCAATGTCATCTCTAGAGGTCAGCAGTGAAGTAGGTTACTAGCACTGTTGACACGGTACTTCTGTTTCGGATGGTACATCTTACTTAGGTGACCATTGTAAAGCTTCTTAGGAAACGGATGTCCTGGTGGTCCTGCTGAGAAAGAAGGAACATCAGTAGCTTTTAATCTTTATGGGAATATGATAGATGACATCCAGACTTATGTCTTGTGGAGAAACATTTTATGTACTACATTCCGACAGTTTTACCCTGGAACGACCAATGGGCTTCAGTGGACTCGTCCTGTTGAAAATATTGATGCATAATTTGTGAACTAATTGATCTGAGTGGCTGAAAATCTGCGACTACTTCCATTGTCTATGACGCTTTTATTCATCATATAATTATCAGTGAAAATAATCAATATATTTTAGTCTATTTAGTTTTATATCATTTTTCTATCAGGTGGGTCTCTGAAGCCCGGTTAAAGCACAACTGCAGTCGTGTCACATTTTGCGTCACACTAAAAACATCCTTTATAGGACTATTAGCAATGTTTTAATGTAAATCAAAATGTGACGCACTGCGCATGTATTTCACCCAAGCTACAGATTTCCGCATGGTAAGAAAATGTTATAAGACTAAATAAAAACTAAATACGTAGCATCATTTTCATTGATTTGACTTAAATATGTCTTGGACAATTCTAATCCCGTATTTCCAGCAACTGAAGTAAAGTTTTCAAAGTATAAATCTATATTCCCACCAGACTAAGCCTCTCAGACACTCAGGTTGTTCCAGGGTTAACCAGTTAAAGATAAGTTGTTGCTTGGTAGTTAGGGCATACTGCAGCTGGGAAAATGTTATAATGGATAGGTCTACCGATTATATGAATAGGTTTGTCTGTCACCTGTTGCAGTTGTTTTGATGTTTACTCCAAGCGATGGGACATGAGTTTGTCCAAAATGTCCTACTAGATGGAACTGAAAGATTGAATTGTGCATGTTTTTTGCCTGTAGTTTTCACGTGTTTGGCTGATTGCCATTAACCCTTCAGCGGGCAAGCAGCATTTCAATTTTTGATTCATTATTTCGAACACATGTTTAGCTTCATTTATACTCTATTAATGCATCACAGAAAATAGCAGACATTGATGTCTTTCAAATAATCCATGAGAAATACAATAAAAATATGGGTTTAAAAAAAATTTATTTCAAAAACCTCGGAACACAAAGACTTTAAATATAAGAAAGTAAGCTATTTGCCTTCTTATCCCTAATGTCACCCTGTGTATGATAGCAATAGTGAGTGACATTTCTGTAGATGCACATTAGTGATATAGATAAAGTGCTTATGTAGTGAGTGTAGTCGATTGTCACCCTTTCGATTTACTGGTGATGTGACTCGGTGAATAGAAAGGCAGAGACTGCTGATGCAATCGTGATGACTAGTAGAACACTTACTTCCTGTCATGAGAAAGAATTAGCTGTAACTAGTTGGTTGCACTGTGACACCTAGTTGGTTGCACTGTGACACCTAGTTGGTTGCACTGTGACACCTAGTTAGTTGCACTGTGGCACCTAGTGAGTTACACTGTGGCACCTAGTTAGTTACACTGTGACACCTAGTGAGTTACACTGTGACACCTAGTGAGTTACACTGTGACACCTAGTGAGTTACACTGTGGCACCTAGTTAGTTACACTGTGACACCTAGTGAGTTACACTGTGACACCTAGTTAGTTACACTGTGACACCTAGTTAGTTACACTGTGGCACCTAGTGAGTTACACTGTGGCACCTAGTGAGTTACACTGTGGCACCTAGTGAGTTACACCGTGGCACCTAGTGAGTTACACTGCGACACCTAGTTAGTTACACTGCGACACCTAGTTAGTTACACTGTGGCACCTAGTTAGTTACACTGTGACACCTAGTGAGTTACACTGTGGCACCTAGTTATTTACACTGTGGCACCTAGTGAGTTACACTGCGACACCTAGTTAGTTACACTGCGACACCTAGTGAGTTACACTGTGACACCTAGTGAGTTACACTGTGACACCTAGTGAGTTACACTGCGACACCTAGTGAGTTACACTGTGGCAACTAGTTAGCTACACTGTGGCACCTAGTTAGCTACACTGTGGCACCTAGTGAGTTACACTGTGGCACCTAGTGAGTTACACTGTGACACCTAGTGAGTTACACTGTGACACCTAGTGAGTTACACTGTGGCACCTAGTTAGCTACACTGTGGCACCTAGTTGGTTACACTTCTTCAAGTCCCTTGTATTCCATTTTCCTTTTACGTCAGTGATGTAGCCAACGATTTGTCTGAAGCCGACGTTAAACCCCTAATAAAATATAATTATAGAGCTTTCTTCATTTCTTTTCTATGTGGATTTATGTTTTGTTGGTTTTGATTTTTGAACAAGGGGTTTACTTCTGCAAAATTGTGGATGGATATGTTTTCATCGGGGTTTATTTTTTGTATGCAAGTGATTCATGGTATGTTTTGTTCACTGATAGATTATATTGTTATAAACCTATGTATGTATGTTTTGATTTTGACTGAAATAAGTACATTTAATCTTCTACCTAAGAATGGTTTGATGACTGCTTTTATGTAACCTGTGGGCCGTGGTGTTCAACATCTCTAACAAGGTTGATAACCTCTGTTTAGAGGCTAACGTCACAGTGCGTCGCTATACTCCGGTAACTAAGGTCACCATTTGACCTTCAGAAACCTCTCATGACCTATATTATCACTAGGGTTGTGACAATATGCGTTTAAAATCATAGATTCTGAAAATATTATAGACGTATTGAATTAGTGACCATCTAATCGTTCTAAACCAGCAGTATATAGTATTCGATACCATTTCATTTCGTTTCGCCGATGATATTCTTAAGATATATGATTTTGAACACATATTGTCATAACCCTAATTATCACCCACTTTCCGAGTACTGTGAGTGTTACCCTTGGTATATCTCACAACTAACTATTTGCTCTCTCCTTTTGAAAAATATTTTTAATTTTTAATTATCTTATAATTATTATATCTCTGTAGTAATTTCTTTACTAATCACACTTCTGCACATCATACTCAACTGTTGCTGTTTAAATATATGTCCTATATAAGTTAATTACGTACTTTATGGGTCATTTTAGACTACTTCTTTCTAGTCTACAAATTCCATCCCTAAAATTTTCCATTGCAAGAGCATTTCTTCAAACTGGTAAATTACCCTAAGCTGGGTAATGTTAATATATAATGTGGTAACTGAGTAAGTGGAGTTATTAGTCTAATTTCAATTAGCCGGTTACGTACTTGTTTTCTTGTTATTGAAGTTTAGCCACATAGTATTATTTAAATATATTGCATAAAGACTAAAGTGTATTCTTTATCTTTTCATATTCCAAGAAAGAAATTATTAAAATATGAAGACACTAACCAAAGAGTTTAAGAACACTGAAACAATCAACAGAAACCCCCATGATTCCATTGCCTGACCCTGAGAGTGTCCTCAGTGTGCTGTGGTCCATGCAATGTTAGGGGTGAACACTCAATTACCGGATGGGACTACTTTACCGGATGGGGAATTCAAGAGGTTATCCTGCATATGTTATTTGAACGATGAAGAGTGAGTGAAGGGAATGAGTGAAGTGCAAGTGAATGAGTGAAGTGCAAGTGAATGAGTGAAGTGCAAGTGAATGAGTGAAGTGCAAAGTGAATGAGTGAAGTGCAAAGTGAATGAGTGAAGTGCAAAGTGAATGAGTGAAGTGCAAGTGAATGAGTGAAGTGAATGAGTGAAGTGCAAGTGAATGAGTGAAGTGCAAGTGAATGAGTGAAGTGAATGAGTGAAGTGCAAAGTGAATGAGTGAAGTGCAAAGTGAATGAGTGAAGTGCAAAGTGAATGAGTGAAGTGCAAAGTGAATGAGTGAAGTGCAAGTGAATGAGTGAAGTGCAAAGTGAATGAGTGAAGTGCAAGTGAATGAGTGAAGTGCAAGTGAATGAGTGAAGTGCAAGTGAATGAGTGAAGTGCAAGTGAATGAGTGAAGTGCAAGTGAATGAGTGAAGTGCAAGTGAATGAGTGAAGTACAAAGTGAATGAGTGAAGTGCAAAGTGAATGAGTGAAGTGCAAGTGAATGAGTGAAGTGCAAGTGAATGAGTGAAGTGCAAAGTGAATGAGTGAAGTGCAAAGTGAATGAGTGAAGTGCAAGTGAATGAGTGAAGTGCAAGTGAATGAGTGAAGTGCAAGTGAATGAGTGAAGTGCAAAGTGAATGAGTGAAGTGCAAGTGAATGAGTGAAGTGCAAGTGAATGAGTGAAGTGAATGAGTGAAGTGCAAGTGTATGAGTGAAGTGCAAAGTGAATGAGTGAAGTGCAAGTGAATGAGTGAAGTGCAAAGTGAATGAGTGAAGTGCAAGGGAATGAGTGAAGTGCAAGTGAATGAGTGAAGTGCAAGTGAATGAGTGAAGTGCAAAGTGAATGAGTGAAGTGCAAAGTGAATGAGTGAAGTGCAAGTGAATGAGTGAAGTGCAAGTGAATGAGTGAAGTGAATGAGTGAAGTGCAAGTGAATGAGTGAAGTGCAAGTGAATGAGTGAAGTGCAAGTGAATGAGTGAAGTGCAAGTGAATGAGTGAAGTGCAAAGTGAATGAGTGAAGTGCAAGTGAATGAGTGAAGTGAATGAGTGAAGTGCAAGTGAATGAGTGAAGTGCAAGTGAATGAGTGAAGTGCAAAGTGAATGAGTGAAGTGCAAGTGAATGAGTGAAGTGCAAGTGAATGAGTGAAGTGCAAAGTGAATGAGTGAAGTGCAAGTGAATGAGTGAAGTGCAAGTGAATGAGTGAAGTGCAAGTGAATGAGTGAAGTGCAAGTGAATGAGTGAAGTGCAAGTGAATGAGTGAAGTGCAAGTGAATGAGTGAAGTGCAAGTGAATGAGTGAAGTGCAAGTGAATGAGTGAAGTGCAAGTGAATGAGTGAAGTGCAAGTGAATGAGTGAAGTGCAAAGTGAATGAGTGAAGTGCAAGTGAATGAGTGAAGTGCAAAGTGAATGAGTGAAGTGCAAGTGAATGAGTGAAGTGCAAAGTGAATGAGTGAAGTGCAAGTGAATGAGTGAAGTGCAAAGTGAATGAGTGAAGTGCAAAGTGAATGAGTGAAGTGCAAGTGAATGAGTGAAGTGCAAGTGAATGAGTGAAGTGAATGAGTGAAGTGCAAGTGAATGAGTGAAGTGAAAAGTGAATCAGTCATATAAAATGTTTATAAGTTATTTTCACAATTAATTTATTAATTCAAACAATCCTAGCCTTCAAATGTGCAATGAGTCTCATTAGTCTATTGATTAATTGCCCTATTAGAGACTATGAATGACCTGTGTCACCTCTTCATACTCTGTGTGTGTGGTTACTATGCCAGTACCTGAATTAAATAGAACCACCTCCCCCCGTGTAGTGTTCTGCAATACCTTCACATTATACAGTAGGTACATTTCTCTATTTATAGTCCCATTGAGTCAGGTGAGCCAAATGTGACTCAGTCACACTGAATGGGCATCAGTCGACCACCAAAGTAAAGTTAGTGTCTTTACAAAGTAGCGTATATTGCTATGTTATTCGTACGGTGCTAAAATGAGATTCATTAACCAAATTCATTCATTATAATAACACTATTTCTATCTATCATTGTGTAAAGATTCCTCTCAAATTTTGTCAGTCGAATTAAGGTTAACATCTGTATAGCAGACGATTTGCCTAATCTTGGAGAATTTTAATTCGATATTTGTATACCTAATATCAAACCGCATTCATTGCTGTAAAATTTATTGAAACTAATTTTGAAATAATAAAGTCATGAGTTGTGCAAGACGTTTTCTGTAGTCATTTTCATGCCAGTTTCGGTTGTTTTATAAGTGTCTGTTGTTTCATTTATTGTGTGTTGTTGCTCATTTCTTTGGAGCAAAAAGCCACACACCTCTCAATACACCCACTGAAAACATTTTAAATTACTCTATAACTTTTTCATTTCAAAATTTATTCCAATAAACTTTTCAACAATGGATGCTGTTAGATATTAGGTATTCATATTGAATTAATATTGTCCAAGATTTAGTAAATTATCAGTTATAAAGATGCTGATGAAACTAATTTTTATCCCTGTACGAAAATACATGGAAATATTTCTCTGATACGCTATTTTGTAACGGCGCTCACTTCACTTTGGTGGTCTATTGCATCAAAAAAATGTTACTATATTTCATCTCTACATCTGTGGTCTTTTTCTGCATTATCTAAAACAATCAAAGCATCCTTTTCTATTTCCCTCCCTTTCACTATATAATATAAACTCTCATTTTGTTGAACTGTTCTAATTGTTATCTGGCAAGTAGTGAGTGAGGGAGTAGTTATTGTTGGCACGGCAATGACCTGGGATATACTGTAGAGAACAGTAACGGCAGTTATTAGGCAGTAATGCCATAACACGAAGTAATAGTTACTGCAGTTATTAGTTAGTAATGCCATAACACGAAGTAATAGTTACTGCAGTTATTAGGCAGTAATGCCATAACACGAAGTAATAGTTACTGCAGTTATTAGTTAGTAATGCCATAACACGAAGTAATAGTTACGGCAGTTATTAGGCAGTAATGCCATAACACGAAGTAATAGTTACTGCAGTTATAAGGTGGTAGATTTGCTTGAAAAAAACTTTAAATTGTATCCTGGTGTATTTACTATTATTTCTAGATAGCAAAATTCTAGAATTTTAATGGTGAAAAATTATTAATTTTGTATGAGTATTTTTTTTCTCTTTCTGGTACATGGTATAGCTGAACCTTTTACTGTAGTAAACTGAATTGATTGAAGCAAATTACTAATATAAGTAGATATGAATGATGTGATATCTCCATAGGTTAGGAAACCTATTTAGGAAAAAAAAGTCATTGGCTGCATTGCTTTTCTGTTTGCCTATTATACCCGAGGTGTCACCTCATTTTATTACCAGACTACACTAATTATTAATACTATCAGCATTCTTCTTTTTAAACTTCAAGTTTAGATTCTTATTAATCGAGTTCCACGTATTTCTTTGTTGGTCAAATGTTAATTGGAGAAATTTTTCGTATTTTTTATATGAACACTATAGATAAAATGGATTTAAATAAAGGAAAACATCTTTTTCAAAGTTTAATTCATTTCCTAAATATGTAATTCAATCAGCTCATTGGGTAGTGTTTATCTATCTTATACTTTATCTTCCGTGTTGGTATATCTTTCAATTACTTACACCTACCACCACGCCTATACACATAACTAGACTAATAGAACGCTTGGCAAGCAACTGCTAGTATGGATATAAATTATTCTGATATCTGAGCAATAAATGGTTTCGATAACTTTTTTTTTCGTTCAGTTAAAAATATTGGAATAAAAGCGGAGTCAGGGATAATAATTATTATACAAATTGAACAAACCATCAGTGTCCATAAATTTGAATATTAAAACTGCTGTCATTTTTGTTCTATATGTACCTTAATGCTATTAATTCACTGCATGCTTTTCAATGCTCATACCTACATTCTCTATTTGTATTACTATTCTCTTCTATTCGAATTCTAATCATTTCCTGCTATTAATAATAGGCGCTATTATCAACTGATTATTTTAATCTGTTAATTTCCATTGCATTTCTTCTCCGCCAATATGTCATCCGTATTCATAATTTATATTTCCTGTACGTGTTTATGATTCTAAAGTACTTATTTAGCCAATCCTCAGTTATTTAATGTGTAATATGATAGTCACTCCGCATTAATGTTAATTTTTTACCGTGTATACAGTATATCGCAGACGCGTATTTTTACAGTGTAAATTATGTAGTCCTGTATTGTGTGTTTCCATTAACTATGTATTCAAGCTATACACGAAGATGCATTTTCTAGCAGTGTGTCTGTAGGTGTATCTACGGTGTGTGTTTTTAAGTATGTCCGGTACGTAGGTATGTGTTGCCTTCAAACCTGCTTCTTGACTTTCTTTTCTCTCGGTAACAGTTTCGTGTGCCCCTTAACGTCTAAAGTATGCATGTTATATTCTTATTTCTAGATGCTGAGTAGAGCTCTGAACGCTCCGTGATTCTTTGTTTTCTATTTACTTCTCTTTGAAATAACTGAAATATCGTCTATTTTACGCGTGTATTAACTAGGGTAACTTTTTTATATATTAACATTTCATCAGAATTATATATATTACAATAAATCGTGAAGCTGTCTGTGGTGAATGGAAGAGAATTGGGGTGGCGTCCCTTGGACCCGAACTGTTGTAATTTGGATTATGTATTGTCGTTTTAAATTATTATTATTTATCAACGCCTCTTGCAGTTTTAGAAGATAGCGCTAGGGTTATGCTCTTCAACTACGAGGTTTTAGATTTTGTGTTAGGTAGACTCGTATGCGACATTAAATATAACCTCTTCATTTTCCTCTTCCATCCGTGAGTGCAGCCACCGGTGCTTGTGTCCCTTTTTGTCACTGGTATGTGACTTCATTAACGGAGTAGCTTTTCTGCATTCATGAGCATTGTGACCGACGGTGGTGAGTGACTTATTTCATGGAGCCAAATTCCTTTCTGACTGCTTCTTCCAGTTCCTTGTATTTAATTTCCTTTTGACGTCAGCGATATGGCCTTTGGTTCCGAAGCAGACGTCAAACCCCTACTAAATTAATTAATTGCAATAAGTGTTACTTTGAGAACTATAATTGTGTAATTATGCCACAGCCAATCTGTGCCACCTAGAAAATAGTGGTGCAAAGGTAATATTGGGGTCAATTGGTGTAATTAGTAGTCTCAACTATACATGTTTCAGTTATTCAAAGCATTGGATATAATTAAGTACTAATAATTAGTAATAAATAATGAAATTAAAATACACGTGCATTTTTTCCTCAGAATATTTTATTATTGTCATCAAGACAGTTGTTTGCAATATTTAAGTAGCGTACAAAGAGGTATCGAAACCACTAAGACTAAGTGGTATCGTTATTGTTCATTAGCACAGTATCTGTTCCTCATTCATTTGGGAGTTCAATTAATATAATGAGTCTGATTTAACAAAAAAAATATTTTGTTTAATCTCAAGGGCAAGTGGTGAGACAGTAGCCAAAATTATATCGCTTCTTGCAGGACGGTTAGTTCCTTATTTTGGGATCACAGTACTGAATGATGTAACTGAAACAAAATAAGGTTTTACACCTTAGTTCTGACTGTCCTGCCATCGCTGCAACACTGCATCTCTCTAGTGTATATCATAACTCTATGGTCAAGGGTTAAAACTATGATTTTTCAACTATTAACAATAGTGTGACCCGTATCAATGATACTGCTGCAGGCTTCTTTTATTTTTCTTTTACTTTACACCAACTTTATGAGGCGCTGTTGATTGAATGTCTGTTTAACACTTATTGTGACACACGGACAGAGACCAGATGAATACTATGATTTTCAGTAAAGTAGATATTTAGTGAAGATTTTTTTCAATAAGACATCCTCATGATAACGCAGATATGTACTGTTTTAGTAGAAGATTTATAGTGTACAGTGGTTGTAGGGTATAGTTCTGAGTTATCGACCAGTTCTACATCTTCAATCGTATAAGAAAAAGTAGAAGTTTAATTCTATGTTTTACGTTATCCCTCTAACTGTTTTCTTCTGTTTCAGTGTATTGGTGTTTCCACCTCTAGGACCTCGTAACCGGTACCTAATCCACCAGTTGGTGTGTGACCACTACCCTACCCTCAGTACCGTCAGTGTTGGTGAGGGAGATCTGAGGAGAACTACTGTAAGGAGAAAAGGTGAGAAACTACTCTATTCACAGGTTCACAACTAAATTAATAGTAACATGTATTCACAAAATCATCACAATATATAAACCTATAAATAAATATACTAACTATATATGTCCGCATGGTATCTATTTAACGGACTTTCTGTTTTTTTTATTTTGTCAAAGGAAACTGTTGTAATCAATTCCCATATTCACCAACCTTGTATAATGAATTCGGGGATATATATATATATTATATATTGATGTATCTTCAGGTTGAAATTTAATTTCATAGTTCATTACAAAGGTTTTTATACTTTCTCGCTCATAGGCGGCTATAGTCGTCTTACAAATGCGCATCACAGTGAAATCTAATTTACAGTGTGAAGAATAAAGCAATATGCGATAATAGGTTAAAAGTCACTTAAAACAGTCTTGTATTTACTTAAAATTTAAAAAAAACTGATCCTTTCGATGACGAAGACTGGAAATAGCGCAAGTGCCAAGATGGTCTGGTAAAGCAATAATTAATTATCGGGGAGGGTATGAATTTTCAGGCTATAAGAAACAATATATAGCGCTATTTAATTAATGTAAAATTTCTGTTAAATATTTCTTTTTGGTAGGTTTTTCGCGCGGGAGTGTGTTAATCGATTTCGTTTTTTATGCACCGAAAGTTTGACGGATGAGGACGTATGTGATAATTTGTCAGGAAATAAAATTGAGTAGAGAATGGAAATTCCATCAACCTCGTACTAATTACTAACTTATTATTTTGTAGTTGTGAGTCCTGTGAACTCTTCCTCCCGTCCCACTTCTACCGAGGAGGTATCCTCCCGTCACAACCCTACCAAGGAGGATCAGACTCTAGGAACAAAGGACGCCAAACCTCTTGCTAAAATGCCTGAGGAAACTCAAACTACTCCTAAACCCAGGAAAGGTAATGAATAACTCCTAGTATTTATATTCTAAAGTATTTTAGATCATACTCACCATTCTGTTGCAGTATAAAGTTTTTGAGAAGAGCGCTACAGTTAAAAATTCTGTTGATTTGGCTTTAGTATTTATAGTGTTTAGTTGACGCTTCCCATAACAACTCTTCATTTTCCTCTTCAACTAGTCAGTGTAGTAGCTACTTTTGTGTCCTTGCTAGTTTTGTATATATCTGGTAGCTTTACTGCATACATGAGCATTTTTAAAAAAATTCTTTTTTCCTGAGTATCTTTCCCCTAATTTTAATTATTTTTTGTATTCACAAGACATAGCTATTCATATTTTTTTCCTGCTACTCTGTTGCTAATTTATTTTTTCATGTTTTATCTTCAATATTCTTGTCATTGTACTCATTTTGATAGCTAATAGTGAGATCGGCAAAGAGTACCTACCTTGCTCTAATTTCATTTTCTGTATTTCAGCTAAAGCTTCTGTGCAGCTCTACCTTCCTCCAGCAGCTCGCCAGAGCAGACTACAAACTAACCAAAAGAATGTTGGTAGGAATGAAAACGATTCACAGCGTGGAGACCAGCGTCAAAATAACGTCAATCACACTGTTCAGCGTTGCAGCCAATCACAAGGCAAAGCCAATCACACTGGTCAACGCGCCAACCAATCACATAACAGAAAAAATTCTGCCCCTCATTATACCAAATCTCATGGCAATATCTATGACGGAGGACCACAATCCAGCCAATCGCAGAGTAACGTGAATAATGTTCAACGCAAAGACCAATCACAGAGCAACGTGAATAATGTTCACCAGCGTACTGACCAATCACAGAGTAACGTGAATAATGTTCACCAGCGTACTGACCAATCGCAGAGTAACGTGAATAATGTTCACCAGCGTACTGACCAATCACAACACGATAACAATGTAACACCAACTAAACCAACTCAACCGAGTTCTCAAAATGGGACCTATAATTCTAATATAAATAACGTGAATAATTCTAGTAGCGGCATTGAAAAGGACACTGAAAATGATATAATGAAAAACTATTACAATGACTATAAAAAGAAAGAAATTGATCAAAATCAACAAATAAAAAGCCTAGCAGAAACTGTGGACAGACTCTCTAACAAGTACTTCAACAGCAGTGCAATGAATAACAGCAGAAACAGGAATAGAGTTGATAACAGGCGACCCAGACCTGACCAGGTGCTGTATGTTCCTAAAGCTAGAAGGTACAACACTGATAATGATGAGTACGCTGATGAAATGAATGGTCCCATATCCTCCCCCCTGGCTGAGAAATATCAGAACTACAATGCTATGATTTCTCCCTCCCCTTCCATCACAAGTATCGTGTCAGAGTACAGTGGAAGGCAAAGGTACGAGAGAGACTATCTCAGTAGAGCCAGCTCCAGAGCTTCTGTTTACGAAGATGAACAACAACATCCTAAAGGAAACCTATTCCCTCAGAAAACTCTGCAGATGCTGGAAAAATGCATCGGTAGTCCTACCTCGCCAACAAAACGGAATGGTTTGTTGGGAAATAAATTCTCTTCGTCCACCAGTATTCACTGTAAGGAGAATAACCCGAATGAGGGAGGAAGTGGAGGTAAAAGGAGGAGGAGGAATAGGAAAGGGCGCAGAAGGAGATCTGAGAGCCGTGACTCGCCAATGAATAACAAGAGCTTCAATTTTCACGATGATAGGAGAAATGACTCTAGAGTTGACACCAAATCTAACTCTTATCCGTGTACGCCGTCAAAATCTCATCGCAATTTGTATGATGAGCGCAGTCAGTATGTCGACAACAGCCATCAGAATTACGATAGACATTATCAAAGTCCGTCACCTCATAAGCCTCCAACAGGGAGACCTTCCCCTGTTAAAGACACCAGCCCCATCCAACAGTTTAGTGAGAGAACAGTAAATACTAGCAGTAATTCTAGTAACAGTGGTACCAGCACGCAGAACTCCCAAGAAGTAGGAGTGAGACCGAGTCCTGTAAATAACGAAGCCAGTGAACAATCCTCTACTGTTAAAGATAGTACTGCTAGTGAAAAAGAAAACTGTGAAGAGAAAAGGGAATTGAATTTAGTCGACTGCAAGTCTACCTCATCTTTCCTTAACCGTGTTTATGAAGAAATACCACCAATGAAATCCAGACACAAAATGCCTTTGGACTGGTCGGCTGTTTCTGAAGATGAAGAGGAGGAAGAAGAAGCCGTTGAAGATAGTCCTGTTAAAGTTGAAAAAGAAGAAGTTATTAAATATCAAAAGAAAGAGGAAGTAGAGAGTTATTCTCCTCCATCTATTTCTAGAAATGATATTGCCACCTCTAGAGACAAAACTCCAACCACTACTTATTATGTCCCTCCTAGAAGATCTTCTCCCTCCTACACTCCTGTAGATACTCTCCCTCCTCACAACAGTAAGCAAGACTACTCAAAGTACCAGTCCAGAACTTCTCCCGATAAAAGTTCCTCCCCATTGATGAGACCCGGTTCTCCCCCGAGCAGTCTGGCACATGTCCTGGAACTCTATGACTTCCCTACCAATTTCAAGACTCAGGACTTACTGTCTGTGTACCAGCCTCTCCAAGCTGCTGCTCCTGTTGACATCAAGTGGGTTGACGACACCCACGCCCTAGCAGTCTTCATCACCTCCACCATCGCTCTGGAAGCACTCACACTCCCCTGCACCTTCATCAAATGCAGGCCTCTTTCTGAAGCCTCTCAGGCCACCAAGACGAAGGCAACCCGCATTGACGAGGAACTCCTGCCTGCCAAACCCCGCCCTCAGACCTCAATGCTGCTTGCGCGGAGACTCTTAACGGGGGCCTTGGGAGTGAGGGTAAGCCTTACGAAGGAGGAGAGGGAAAAAGAAGCCACGGCCATCAGGGAGGCAAAGAACAAGAAGAAACTCATTGCTAAGCAGAAAGTGGATGCTTGGGAAGGATTCGTGTAACTCTCTTTGAAATGATATTTTCACTTCTATTGTACAATATTTGACTAAATTATTGATATAAACTAGTTTAGTTACTCTAAAACATAACCATGTACCTTTGATATTATCAGACAGTTTCCTTGTTTATTTTACATTATTTAATCTTCAATTAGGCATGTATAGTCTATGATTTAATATTTGTATGTTATAATTCGTTACTATAATTAATATGAGAACGGTGAGACTCGTGTAAAATATTTTAATGGCATCTTAATTATGTTATGCCAATTTCTCTCTTCACTCTTTGTGTATTAACTAATGATATTCTTATTCAGTGTGCATTATATTATGTGAGAATACAAATATGTACCCACGCTTGCTAGGTGATTAGTAGGGTTGTGTCTATATGCTTTGAAAATCATAGACGAAACGAATGGAAATGGTATCGAATACTACATACTGCTTGTTTAGAACGATTCAATACTCTTTAATAGCCTACATTACTTTTGAAATCTACTATTTAAAAAGCACATTGTCACAACCCTATTGGTTAGTACTGACGATTGCAAAGGTAATTAAGGTATAAACATTTATTTTCAGTATATCATAGACTAAAAACTGACTCTAGTTTGGTACCCTATTATCAACTCTATCATTTTTCTTCTATTAGGTTTGGGCTCTCCATTTTCCTCTTTTGGTTGTCTCTTGAAATTAAGTACATTTAGCAAACCAAACAATGTGATATTTTGGTCATTTTATGTGTAACACATTATTATTTATTATAGTCATGGAAAGTAATGGTTATTAATTGAAACTTTCTTGACTATTTGATTAATTTGTTCATTCAAGTTCTAAGCTTTGTTCTATTGTAGCTTCAATATCTTTTCTGAAGTAGGACTGTATACATTTTATTTGAATGTGCAGGTTCTTTTTCTTATTTATTCTTATTTCTATATAACTAAATCTGTATAATTATCAATAATATCATTATGGTGTATATCAATCAATAGTTTCACTTCATTTCTGACTCATTAATAATGAGTTAGTAGCAATGATTTATTTTAGTACCTAGGCTATTAATTATTAGGTATTTAAGTGATATGAAGGCATTTCTTAGAAATGTACATACCTACTTACCGTGTAAATGCTGTGTAACATAAGTATTATGTACTTCATTTTAACTATTTATTAAGCAATTGGCTAGGTGACTCTTTGAATCAATATTAATCAAACCTGCTTATTACGTAGCGAGATTGACAATAATTTTACAAATATATTTTTACCTTAAAAATTTGTTTGTATTTCATAACCTATTTGATGAATTATTATACCAGTTTAAAAATACGAGCGATTATCAATGCACTTTTTAAAACTGAAAAGGCTGGTAAACCTTTCTTTAATCTTTCTTTTTATCTGTCGATTAATAATTGATTAAATTGTTGTTAATTTTTATAAATACATTTATATTTAATTAGTAGTGAACGTCAACTAGTTCACTATAGAGAGTTTACTCTACAATAGAGGATATGAGAGATGAATAGAAAACGACACTTTTCATGGCAGACTGAAAAATATTTTCTTTCATTTTGAAATAAATTCATTAAAACGGGTTTTACATTTCTCAGAACTTTATAGTTCAGAATGGCTCACACTATACATGACTTTATTATAGAGGAGTTGAACTGGTAGAACTCCTTTTCCTTGAATTATACGTAACGTACAATATAGACATTCATAGAAAACTTATAGTCATTTGTGGCAGACCAAACTAAACATGTTCACTACAGAGGTAGGTCTAAGGGCCGTACACACGCAGGGGTTTTTAAGTCTTTCCACCAGACTTTTTGCTAAGCTTCTCCTACTTTTTCCACGAGAATATAAGAGAAAAAATATAATTGTTATTTATCTTAGTTGGTATCCATGATACCTGCAGGTATCATGGATACCAACTGAAATAAATAACAATTATATCTTTTATTATTGTGGAAAAAGTAGGAGGAGCTTAGCAAAAAGTCTGGTGGAAAGACTTTAAGTTCTACTGTATTAAATCATTTATCTTGCTCTTAGGCAAGCGTATAGTCATGGGTTTCAATATCATAAAAACAGCTAGGTCTAATTATGTGAAATAAATTAGAGCAGCGTCATTCTTGTTTTTCCAATCATATACAGTAACACTTGTGAAGTTTTCATAAATTTCTGTTTGAAGAACTCAAGTAATGAAGGACCAGAATTATGAAATAAACATAATTTATGAAATATTTTCTATGTTTAGAATTTAAATTATAGAAAACGATATAGCCTACGGCATGAATTTCATCCTATATAGTAATCGCGCAAAGACCATAGTTTTTAAGATTTTAATTATAGAAAATTATCTAGGTATGAAAGAATTAGTAGGAACCAACACTTAATACCTAATTCAGGAGTTTCGCTGTATTTAGAGACTTGGTGTAATGAATTTCCATAAGTATATAACTAACTAATCAAAAACTTCTATTTACAAAAGATTTTTCCAGTAAAGACCTAATAAAGCTACCCTATTAACAACGTATATCGATTCGATTGCCTGGAATATCGAATCGATGGTTGTTCCATCGATTCGACAGACCGTTGTTTGTAGGGTAAGTAATTAAATTATTAGAAAATATCATGACAATATTATTGTAACTAAACTTTCAGGTAGTTATTTCTAATTACCATATTATTTTTCTAATGTGGAAAATTCCATCATCACTAAATTAACGATAGTGAAAAATATTCTCATTACTCTAGAAATTTACATTTCATACTACCTATTTAGAATTAATTCATTTTCATAATGTCTGTATAGGTACCCCGCAGGAATATAAATCAGCAATTTGCATTCGAGTAAATTACTACTACCTAATTATCGGACAATTCCAAATCTTCGGTCATAGTTATAAGAAAACTATATACTAGGTCTAACTATTATTATTTTAATTGGTATCCACGATACCAGCAAGTATCACGGATACCAATTAAAATAAAATAATTATTTGAAGGTCGTATTTTCTCATGTTACCGAAGATGTGGAACTGAACGATAATTCGTAATTTACCCTAGTTAGAATGGCATGTCTCCTACGTATCATGACGTAAGAAGCATTACTTATAATGACGTCATTTAAATATTTTCGCTACTTTCAATGAATTATTGTTCAGTTGAGATAATACATAAACTGAAAATTTTACGTCAAATTAAGTTTCATGAGATATTTGATGAATAATATACCTTTTAAATAATTGTACTATTCTAAATAGTTAGGTATTAAATAGTTATTAACTAGAACACATAACCTCACCGGCTGCCAGCCAATCACAGCTCGCCAACGGTAAAAACGTCTTCACTGCTCACAACAAACGGAATGTACACGTAGTGTTGCTGACGCTGCTGTGCATTAGACGTCAAAGTGTGTCCTCTGCATTGACTATTGAGAGCGGTGTATAAGAGTACTCTTTCCGAAGAATCTAGGAACATTTAGTCGATAGTGAAACCCTTTAATACACTCTAGAACAATAATTATCACAGTTTTCTGGTGAGTTTGTTACCTAACTAAATAATTTAACTTCTTAATCTTGGTAGTACCAGTGTGCCACAATTGTGTAGCCTATTTTGGTAGTTTCTAACATGCATAATGAATACATTGCTAATTTTCTCATATCTGTTGTATTTTCTGCTGTTATATCCAACAGATATTTAGCCAAATGATCCGCAATTTACCTGCTTTACGCTTTTACCCTAATTAAATATATATATAGCATATAGGTAGTAGGAAATTTTAAAATTTAGGATTATTCACACAATAAACAATTTACTTTATTTCTTATAAAAAGGTTAAATTTATACCTAGCCTTTTCTGTGCAAACAGTCCTTACTCCTTGAGATTCCTCCTAGAGTCCTAACCACAGAACATTGAATAAGAAGAAGCTCAGATGACAGATCGAACGTGTACATATGGTGTTACGGTGTACACTGTACACAGTCGTAAAATTTCAACCGATCACGTCCATTGATCGCTGACGTCACTATAAACACTCTCTCGAAAACAGTTTGAGCTTGCAATCTACCTCAGCTCATTATCTTTGCTGGGAGTCATATCTTCCCAGTCTGCAGAATATGAAACATTTTTCCAAGACTCTCTGCGGGAATTTTTGATCAAATTTTTAGAAATTTGAGATCTCTGGGTGAGATCTTGAATTAATTCCTATGTTACCATTAATTTAGCTGCGGGAGATTCTGAATCTGCTACTGAGAGTCAGAGAGAGAACTGTCTCTCAAATTAAAATCTCTGCGGGAGAAGAGACTAAGTAAAATAGCATGTCTCATAAACTCGCCATTTGTCTCTCCAGCTCTCTCCAAATTTCAACAAATTCTCTCCAAAGTGATCAAATTATCATTATTTCTCTCCAAAATAACATTATAGCATAGGAGAAAAATAGATAAAACTCGCCATTTGCAATTGAAGGGCTCAAAATAACTGTCACAAACTCGCCATTAAAATGGCGAGTTTGGACATGCTTTATTACTTGGACTAAGTTGGAGAAGAGACGCATTCTGCGGACTGGATATCTTCCTACCAAATTATGTACACGATTATCTATATTCTATCCAGTCTGCAGAATGTGTCTCTTCTCCCGCAGAGATTTTAATTTGAGAGACACTGACAGTTACTCTCTGACTCACAGTAGCAGATTCAGAATCTCCCGCAGCTAAATTAATGGTAACATAGGAATTAATTCAAAATCTCCCGCAGCTAAATTAATGGTAACATAAGAATTAATTCAAGATCTCCCGCAGAGATCTCAAATTTCTAAAGAATCAATCAAAAACTCCCGCAGAGAGTCTTGGAAAAATGTTCCATATTCTGCCAAGTAATAAAGCATGTCCAAACTCGCCATTTTAATGGCGAGTTTGTGACAGTTATTTTGAGCCCTTCAAATGCAAATGGCGAGTTTTATCTATTTTTCTCCTATGCTACAATGTTATTTTGGAGAGAATTTATGAAAATTTGATCATTTTGGAGAGAATTTGTTGAATTTTGGAGAGAATTTGTTGAATTTTGGAGAGAATTTGTTGAATTTTGGAGAGAATTTGTTGAATTTTGGAGAGAGCTGGAGAGACAAATGGCTAGTTTATCCTATTTTACTTGGATATTCTGCAGACTGGTATTCTATAGCCCAGCTACTAAGCAATAATAAACTAATCTTCTTTGCAACAAACACAAATTGACACCATCTCGGTTGTAATACGCATTCAAAATACGGACTCAAACAGAACTGGTGAAACGAAGCCTCTGATTGGCTGAGTGGCTCTAGTTTGAGTGACGTCACTGTAAACGGCACTCAAGAGTAATATAATGGGATCTACACTTCTTCTATTCAATGTTCTGTGGTCCTAACTATAGTCTATACCTATAATATTTAGGTCCATAAAATGTAGGGTTACGCAGGTAAATTGCGGCACTTTAATTTTTAATTACGACCCTCTCAATAGAGTCTCTTAAACATTCCGAACTGAAATTACATTAAAATGTTGCCTAGCTATCAAAAGAAACGAAATGCATGCTATAATTTATTAATGAGTGTTTTGAAGCTGTGATGCCAGATTGCCAGTCTGCAGAATATGGGAAATATTTGGGATATTCTTTCCAACAATTATGAATTAATTCCTATGTTTACATTAATTTTGCTACAAACACTTTTGAATTAATCCCTGTATTTACATTAATTCTACTGTGAACAGAATTAAGAGATCTCTACGAACACTTCACCAGTTTCTGCAGATTAGCCAGTTTGTATTTGGTGGCCAGTTTGTATTTGGTGCACTGAACTCCCGACTTTTACAAAATCTGAGTAATAGCTGCCAACATTTTTCATCAATTTGTCTAGTCCTTCAACATTTTTTTCAGTTTTTCCTCCAAAAATTTATAGTAATATAGGAATTAATAGCTAAATATCCTCCGACATTGTAGACCTTTTATTATTTGAGAAATTGAATATCTCCCGAGATATCATTGGAATTTACCACCAAATACAATCTGGTTTGGTGGTGAATTAAGATGAAATGTCAGGAGATATTCAATTTCTCTAATAAAAAATTCCTGCAATGTCGGAGGATATTCACCAGTGTGAAAAGTACAGCAGGATTTGTGGATTAATCCTGCGCCTAAGTCCTATTTAATTCCTATCTTCCCATGTTATTTGCTGCGCCTAAATCCCAATTTCTGTAAAAAATCCTAAGTCTGAGGAGACCTTCTTTTCAGACTGGGATATTCAGCTATTAATTCCTATATGACCATTAATTTTTGGAGGGGAAACTGGAAAAATGTTGAGAGGATTAGACAAATTGATGAAAAGTGTTAGCAGATATTTCTCAGATTTTTGAAAAAGTCAGAGGAGTTCCAGTCTGCGGAATATGGAACATTTTTCCATGACTCTCTGTGGGAGCCGGGAGGTTTTGATTGAATTTTAGAAATTGGAGATCTTTGCGGGAGATCATAAATTAATTCCTATGTTACCATTAATTTTGCTGCGGGATATTTCGAATTAATTCCTATGTTACCATTAATTTAGCTGCGGAGATTCTGAATCTGCTGCTGAGAGTTTCTGTTAGAGGCCGCAGTTAGTTAGTGTGCCGTAATTTACCTTCTTGATCCTATGATGTATATTCAGCTGAGAAGTTCATTGAAGTTGAGAACAAAAGAGCAAGGCAATGTAGAGGATATTTTACAATTATTTAGATGTTGGGAATCAATTTCTATGTTCACATAACAGTGAACACCATAGGTACATACTTTAACCTCTTTCGTCTTTTTACATCTCTTGATTCATTTAACACCAAAATTAATATGGCAAAATTTGAATTATTTAAAATGTAGGTATCACCAGCCAAATATACATGACTACAAAATTAAACATCATGTTTTTGGAGATAGTATAGACTAAGACTGAAGAAACTGGAAGATGAGAGACGGAAGAAACTGGAAGATGAGAGACGGAAGAAACTGGAAGATGAGAGACGGAAGAAACTGGAAGATGAGAGACGGAAGAAACTGGAAGATGAGAGACGGAAGAAACTGGAAGATGAGAGACGGAAGAAACTGGAAGATGAGAGACGGAAGAAACTGGAAGATGAGAGACGGAAGAAACTGGAAGATGAGAGACGGAAGAAACTGGAAGATGAGAGACGGAAGAAACTGGAAGATGAGAGACGGAAGAAACTGGAAGATGAGAGACGGAAGAAACTGGAAGATGAGAGACGGAAGAAACTGGAAGATGAGAGACGGAAGAAACTGGAAGATGAGAGACGGAAGAAACTGGAAGATGAGAGACGGAAGAAACTGGAAGATGAGAGACGGAAGAAACTGGAAGATGAGAGACGGAAGAAACTGGAAGATGAGAGACGGAAGAAACTGGAAGATGAGAGACGGAAGAAACTGGAAGATGAGAGACGGAAGAAACTGGAAGATGAGAGACGGAAGAAACTGGAAGATGAGAGACGGAAGAAACTGAAACATGAGAGACGGAAGAAACTGAAACATGAGAGACGGAAGAAACTGAAACATGAGAGACGGAAGAAACTGAAAGATGAAAAGCTGAAGAAACTGAAAGATGAAAAGCTGAAGAAACTGAAAGATGAAAAGCTGAAGAAACTGAAAGATGAAAAGCTGAAGAAACTGAAAGATGAAAAGCTGAAGAAACTGAAAGATGAAAAGCTGAAGAAACTGAAAGATGAAAAGCTGAAGAAACAAGAAATGGAGAAATCTAAGATAGTACCCAAAATTGTGGAAATTTCACTAAAGATGGAAATTGGTACAATAATGCTACTGGAAGTTGCTAAAAACTGTAAGATTGAAGTGTTGAATTTGGTAATTTGTGAGAATGAATGGGTTGATTGGCTTAAAAATTGTCTAATAATTAGTAGCCATGCATTATTTAAGTTGAATAGATTTGTGGAAATATGTAGAGATTATAGAAAGAGAAAGAAAGTAGACTGCTTATATTGAAATGGCTGATATTAGATTAAGATTTAAATAATGAAATGAATTTGTAAATAACTTGTAAATATGTTGAGATTAAAAAAAAAATAATGTTAAAAAAATATATAAACTTATAAAATAAAAAAAAAATAAAAAATAAACTTATAAAAGAATAAAAAAAAAAGTTGGTATGAATGTGGGAAGTGTATTGATTTGAAAGTGAGTACTCATTTTGGCTATAATGTAAATTTCAATTAATGAATTTTCATTATTTTGCTGATTTCATGCTTTGAGTCATCGCTTGATTGAACTTGTCTGGAGAAGTGATAGCACTGATAGGCCACTTGGAGTCTCAACTGGAACTGATTTCTCACCATCTCCAACCAAAGGATACGACTTGCTGATCTTGCCTATTATTGATATTTGGAGCTGATGCCAACTAAAACAGCTATTGAGGCCATGAAGAGGATGGAGAATGCAAGAAAGGATATGGCCATATTAGCAGGGTCATTTTATAATTTCTATTTCTTTGTAAATAACTTTGTATGTTTAATAAGAAGATTAATGGAATTTTAGCTAGTTAGTTTATGGTAAAAATTTATTAGTTTTTCCTCTTGTAAAAACTAGGAGGGGAGGTATGTTAGGGGATGACTACCTACTATAACTACCATTGGTAAAATATAAATAGCATAAAATATAAATATGAAATTAAAACCTGAAAATAGCATTGTCAATGAAAAATAGCATAAAACATAAATCTGAAAAGGAAGAAATGTTAAACATAGTTTACTACATGGGAAATGTCAAAGTCACAGTCAGTCTTAGCCTAGAAGTGTTACTGTGTAGACCTTTAATTTGTGCTCTTGTGTTAGTTTGTATTCTTGTCTTAATTTCTTGTGTTGTTACAGATACAATTGTGTATGTAAATAGATTGATAAAATGTGTTAAACTTAGTAAGGTACCTACTGTCTAAGCATACTGTCTTACTAACCAGGCCTGGTTATTGTCTTGAGTAAAATATGAAAATCTTTATTTACCAAGAGCATAATGTTTGGGGATCACGGCCTCCCCCTTACAATATGAATCGTAAACTCTCCAACCTCCTCAATTCAATTGAAGTTAAATTTAACATAAATTAAATTCTCTTCAATCTCTTCAAATCAACATTTCAGCATAGGAAAAAAGTCAGAAAACTATATCTATATTTAGTATCAATTTTCACCATATGCAATGGGTATTATGGTATATTATTAATGTAGCATTTTTCTAGAAAAGTATTAGCTACTTGTAACTGATGCCATTAAAATGAATTTATTATAAATTTTCTGCATGTCAGTGTCAAGAGTGTGGATATATATTTTATATTTTCTACGTCATTCAAAGCTAGTCATAATTCCATTGATTAAATAGCAGTATAGCACTAGGCCAGTCTGTATTTTGTGGTAAATTCCACCAACATGTCAGTGGAATTTTTTCCCCTTTAAAAATAATATTCTTTCTGCCAAAGTCGGTGGATCAGCCAAATTGCTGAAAATTTATAGTGTTTTTTTTTCAGCTTTTTGAAAAAGTCAGTGGGATTTTGTGCACCAAATACAGACTGGACACTAGCCGTCTAGGCCCTAGGGCAGTGGTTCTTAACCTTATTAATTTAAAGGAACTGAGTAAAGTTCTATACATGTATTCACTGAACCCATCATACTTCCAAAAATGAAATTATTGAAATGTATTTTCTTTTCTTCAAAATCATGGTGTTCCAAGAACTAAATCAATAACATTTTTACCAAAGCAATTAGGGTCAAGCAGGTTAATTGCGGTACACTAACTCCTGTTAGTGCGGTACACTAACTCCAGAATATGGGACATTTTTAAGATTTTCTGTGTAAAAAATCCTTAATTTCCTCCTATATTTACATGTATTTTACTGAGAACAAAAGCCAACACTTTACCAGTTCCTGCAGTCTGCCTCTGGCACTTACTAACTGCTGCCTCTAATAACAGAAACATCATAGCTTCAAAACACTTGTTAAAAACATAAATTATAGCATGCACTGTGCTTCTTTTGGTAGGTATGACCGTATGTATGCAACATTTTAATGTAATTTTAGTTCAGAATGTTTTAGACTCTCTTGAGAGGGCCACAATTAAAAATTAAAGGGCCACAACTTACTTGTGTGACCCTACACAGACTTGTTGTACCACTGCAGTAGGGTTTTCAATCAATTACCCAGTTATTGCTACATTTGGATCATGAAAAATTTCTTGTGGGAAATGTGTTATTTCTTTAATTTTACCTCCTGGTTTTTCATATAAACTACCCCTTTTATGCCATTAATATCTAATGTTTTTTTATTTTTTCAGAAATGTTGCCCTCTAGGATTGTGAGCAGCTTGGCTGTTTTTGTCATATTTTGCTTAGGTTTCAGTTCAGCAGAAGAGGAGTGTGAAGGTGTGTATGTAGTGACTACCTAGTTAGTTGGTTATTTAATACTTAATACGTAAACCAATGGATTCATTATGAAGTTGATAATCTCTAGAAATCTGTAATCATCATTTCAGCATCTTTGTAGCAATGAATAATATTAAAATTTAAGTTTATTGTAAACGTAAACAATACATGAAGTAAAGAATTAAATCACATGATGCATGTTAAAATGTTTCAATAAGGTAGCTGATGTTGCAAACTAATCAATATTTTTACCTTAAAATTATCTTCAATATTTTAAATGATACAATGGTTCTAATTTTTCTTATAATTTTCTCCCCTCAGTTTGTGTTGGAGTTCTCACCAAATTAACAGACAGTTTAACTTCTGAAGAAAAATCCTCTCCAAAGTTAATAGAAAAAGCTTTAAAAACTCTATGTCTAACTGCAAAATGTGAGTAGCTACTTGTTCATTACATTTTAATATATATATTTTAAATTTTAATAAATGATAATGGTTGCAGTATTGAAATATTGTGCCACATTAATTCACATTGGTTAATGCTTGTTTTATTTGGAGGCAATGCTGAGAATAATAATAATAATGAATATTTAAGTGGAACTTCACCTTAGCTAATATTCATAATGTAAATGCTTTGAGAAGTTTTGCATAATAGCTATACAATTTAAATGGCAAACTGCTTTGTTAATTATTTTCAAAATGCTAACTTTAATATTTAACAACAGACGTTAAAAGGTGGTATGTTATTCATACACATACAGATTTTGAGTGTAATTCTTTAATTTTTGGTTTTTACAGCGAAAGAGAACAGGTTCTGTTACTATGTGGGTGGAGTGGAGGACTCAGCCACAGGCATCCTGGGGGAGATGTCCAAGCCCCTCTCCTGGGGAATGCCCCCCTCAAAAGTCTGTCAGAAGATGAAGAAAAAAGACTCTCAAATTTGTGAGCTGAAATATGGTGAGTGTCATCATCATTTTTCTGTCTTTTTATTTAATTAGTTTGTTCAGTTTCTTTGTTATGAAAATATGTTTTTATTAAAGAAATAAGATAGCTTCATTTTTGTATCATTCATTTTTGGTAAAGTAGGAGAAGTTACTAATTATCGATCAGTTCACATTTTGGGTCATATAAGAAAAATCGATATATATATAATAAATAATAATAATTGTTATTTAATTATCATTCTAATTGGTATCCATGATACCAGCAGTTTTCATGGATACCAATAAAGAACTAAATAACAATTACTGTCTTTTTTTTTCTTATATGACCGAAAATGTGAAACTGACTGATAATAAGTAAATTGCCTTATCACATTATTATAATTAAAATTTCATTCGTATGGTAGCTAATTTTGTTAATTTTATTTTCCAGACAAACAAATTGACTTATCCAAAGTTGATTTGAAGAAACTGAAAGTGAGGGACCTGAAGAAGATTCTCTCCGACTGGGATGAGAGTTGCGATGACTGTCTCGAGAAAGGCGACTTTGTCAGATACATCGAGAAAGTCAAGTCAAAGTACGTCAAGAGTGAATTGTAGGTATCTAGGTCTTTCTAAGCTTAGGAAGCATTGTAAGTAACTCAATTGTACAATGGACATTTAGTTTCATTTGTGATAGGTTTATTTATTTATGAAACTGTCAAATAGACTACAAAGAGCACAGGTTGTAGTTGGTATTTTTATGAACCTTTTTGATTTCTTCACTTTTTAGAAGATCGAACAAAAGAATAACTGTCATTTATTTAGCAGGGTGATCAGCACAAATAGGTAGTTACTATTTTTGTACTATCAGGTCAGTGGATAGGGTGATAGTGATCTTTTTGCACCTATTTAGCATGGTTATTTAGTTTATTTATCATCTTAGACTGGAATGTCCTCTCGTATTAGCAAAGACAATATTTTATGCTATTTAAGGTGAGAATTTAGGCAGTAACCACACCAATCTTATTCTTTTCTTCACTCATCTAAAATTATTGTATTCAAAAATATTAGGCATCACAGATTCATTGCTAGTTTAGGGTTTCTATTTTGATGCAGATAATATTTTATTGTTTCTTGTTCATCCCTCTTATAAATAAACAAACACTGAACTGAATTTTCATTTACCTACCTACCCTTCTATTATAATTTTCTGATTGTTGTATATGGATAATATTTACGTTGCTTTATTAATCTTTTGTTCATTTATTTAAATGTGAAGATATTAAATTATAATATCTTTTACACAAAGGACTAAATCCCCAATTGGATTTCATCGAAAATCTAACTACAGGCATCATCCGCTTTAGTTACCAAACGGTAACTAAAGCTAATAAAAGTAACAAGAAATTTATAACTGTTACTCCTTGATAATATATATCATTTTCTATGAGTTATAGAGAGAAAATTAGAGTACTACGTATATAAGCATATTATCAATAATATTGTCTTTCATTGTTTGTGACTGATGAAAAAGTTTAAAGTCGTGCATTTATTAAATGTTTTAAAATCCATCCATAGCTTAACTCTCACTCAGTATAGGTGAGTAATTAATAGGGTTGTGACAATATGCATTTCCAGATATGCAGTTTATGTACTGGGAAATATTCTGCATATGCAACAGGTTTTAAGCTTTTTGAGAAAACTCATATGCATTTGAGAATAAAAGTAAATGCATATTCATATTAGTACATATATGTATTTACCAATATACATATGCGTTTAGAAATATGCATTTACTAATAAGCATTAACCAATATGCATATGCGATTATATATATGCATAGGTATACTTTTATTCTCAAATACATATGCGTTTTCTCAAAAAGCATAACACCTGTTGCATATGCAGTATATTTCCCAGTGCATATACTGCATACTTGGAAATGCATATTAAGTACCACTTTTATTAAAGTGAGTTGTACTTAAAGCGAGGCCTGCCTTTATTTAAACTGAAAAGAGAACATACTTAAATTTGACATATCGTAATCAGTCGGGTTGAGACAATATGCATTTTATAAAATGCATATACAAAATATATGCAGCAAATAATTTAAATTAAAAATCATTACACGTATGGATTTCTCAAAATAGGCTGTTACTAAGAATCTCATATATTTTAAATATTTTTTTATTAAATGTGAAAAATATTTAAAAACTGAGTGGTAAAATAAAGGATGTTAATTAATATCTTTTAATTGAGGATAATTTCAATATATTGAAACACTTCTTACAAAGCTGTTTTCAAGTACATTTATCAAGTCTTGAATATGAAGAATCTAGTCGTAGATTGAAATTTACCTGTAAAAATAAAATTATTTACGATAAAGGAGGAATATTAGTATTTTTAATCTCTCGCTTGCTAAATTGTATCAAGTTTACGCTCATTTGTTTCCAAACCAAGAATAATAAAGGCTGGATAGCTTTGATTCAAAATAATATATTCTTGAAGGTAAATCTCTAAAAGTGAGACAGGTAACTCGTTAAGGCTTCGATATTAATTGATTATAACTATAGTACTAAATTATTAGGCAAAGAAATGTAATAATACCAGAGGTATCTAAATCTTTATTTCAGAGTCGAACATAAATTTTCATGATTGATGTGATTGTCTTGTACAGAGT
The DNA here is from genome assembly GCA_947561585.1 of Caprella mutica. NCBI lineage: Eukaryota > Metazoa > Arthropoda > Malacostraca > Amphipoda > Caprellidae > Caprella > Caprella mutica. Next base: position 172,933 of record CANNZV010000529.1, read on the forward strand.
TTCAACGTACAGGCAGTCCCCGTAAATATTCCCCCAAATCACAAGTAAAAATTCCCCACATTCACAGGTAAATATTCCCCCCATTCACTGGTAAATATTCCCCCCATTCACAGGTAAATATTCCCTCATTCACAGGTAAATATTCCCCCCATTCACAGGTAAATATTCCCCCCATTCACAGGTAAATATTCCCCCCATTCACAGGTAAATATTCCCCCCATTCACAGGTAAATATTCCCCCCATTCACAGGTAAATATTCCCCCCATTCACAGGTAAATATCTCCCCATTCACAGGTAAATATCCCCCCATTCACAGGTAAATATCCCCCAATTCACAGGTAAATATCCCCCCATTCACAGGTAAATATCCCCCCATTCACAGGTAAATATTCCCCCCATTCACAGGTAAATATTCCCCCCATTCACAGGTAAATATTCCCCCCATTCACAGGTAAATATCCCCCCCATTCACAGGTAAATATTCCCCCCATTCACAGGTAAATATTCCCCCCATTCACAGATAAATATTCCCCCCATTCACAGGTAAATATTCCCCCCATTCACAGGTAAATATTCCCCCCATTCACAGGTAAATATCCCCCCATTCACAGGTAAATATTCCCCCCATTCACAGGTAACCGCTTCTCTGAGCGTTGACTCCGAGATTACTTACATCTGCTGTACCGGAAAATTATTTTTAAACAATTTTATTTACATTGAAGGTACTTTACAAAATTTGGTACATAGTATTAGTGTACCAAACGTTTTGATTTTTGTCAATAGAAAATGATAAGATTGGAGTAACAATGCTAAACTTAAATTTCAAAGTTAATGTGAGGTACGATTTTTCACTTAAAGCGAGGTCTGCCTGTATAAAAAAACTGATTAAAGGCAGCCAAATTTGAGATTTTCTGTATTCGTATAATACATTGCAGAGACATTTAATTTTAGTAGAGGTTTAACGTCTGCTTTAGCCAAATCGTTGAAGTCAAAAGGAAATTTAATACAAGGGACAATAACAGCTTACCCAACCTAAACCCCACCCCACAACCACCTCCAAATCCATCGCAACCAAATCCAGCCCCTCCACCAAATACACCACCACAACCAAACACACCACCACCACAACGATCTCCAAACCCCAAGCACCTGAACATACTTCAAATAAATATTAACGGCATACTTAGAAAACACACAGAACTGGAACATACCATCACACAACATAATATTGATATCATCACAATACAAGAAACAAAACTTGCCCCTCACCACAAAACCCCCAAAATCACAAACTACACACCCATTAGAACAGACAGAACACACAAACCAGGTGGTGGACTCCTCACATACATACATAACTCCATCACCTTCATACACCAGAAAACGCCACCCCACTTAAACACACAGAAAACAGAATTACAAACAATCAAAATACACCTAACCAAATCCAAACACGTTCACATTGCTAACATATACATACCCCCACGCGACACAACAGACATAAACCATCTAACCGAAGATACTGACATAACAAACTGCTTCATCCACCTCACCACACTAACAAATGCAATAATTACAGGAGACATCAATGCACATTCAACACTCTGGCACTCACACACAGAAGACCACAGAGGCGCACTCGTCTCCGACCTAATAGATAATTCCAATCACATCATTCTGAACACAAACACTCCCACACGAGTCCCAAATAACCCAAACCAACAACAAACATCCCCCGACATCACATCAGCTTCTGACACGATACACAGACACATAACATGGAACACGATACACACACTCTCATCAGACCACCTTCCCATCAAAATCACATACAACACCAAAACAAAATACAAACTACAACAAAACAGACGTACATACACAAACTACCACAAAGCAGACTGGGAACAATTCACACAAGACATAGAAAACACCCTACAAGACACAGAAATACCTACAAATATACATACCGCAAACAAAATATTCATAAACGCCATACTACACTCAGACAAAAGAAACATTCCCAAAGGCAAAATACGCAACAACCTAAAACTACTACCAGAACACATTAGGAACAACATAGAACACAGAAACAACACACGCACACTAAATCCCACTGATCCCCAATTAACTGAACTAAATAAAAACATCGACACACAAATACAGAAACACAAAGAATCATTATGGAAGGAACACCTAGACGATCAGTGGGACCACAAAACAAACACACACACACTTTGGAAAACAATAGCTGGACTCAATAACAAAAAACCCCCACAAACACAAAACAACACCATCTCATTCCAAAACAAGATAGCAACAAACAACAAACAAAAAGCAGAATTCTTCAATAAACAATTTGCAAACATCATAAAACACAAAACAAACCCAGAAAATAGGAAAATAGACAAACGCACCAAGAAACTAACAACAACACTAATTGACATCACTCGTACACAAACAATAGACGCCATCAAACAATCCAAAAACAACAACTCCACAGGCCCAGACAATATCAACATCAAACACCTAAAACATCTAGGTACACTGGCCATCACATACCTCACAAACATCTACAACATCGCACTCAACACAAACAACATACCACACACATGGAAACTAGCGAAAATAATCCCAATACCAAAACCCAACAAAGACACAAACTTAGGTACATCTTACAGACCCATCTCATTACTTTCACCCATAGCAAAGACACTAGAAAAAATACTCCTAAACACATACATCACACCAAACATCACTCATCACAGTCATCAACACGGTTTCAAAGCCAAACACTCCACCACCACAGCACTCCACATCATAAACAACACCATCACACAGGGCTTTAACATGAAACAACCTCCACAAAGAACCGTGTCGGTAGCCTTGGACATGTCTAAGGCTTTCGACACGGTCAACATACACAAACTCATTCACAAAATACATAACACAAACATCCCACCAACAGTCACTAAGTACATAGCAAATTACATTAAAGGACGCAACAGTTACACACAATTCAACAACACAAACTCCAAACATAGACACATGAAGACAGGAGTACCACAAGGAGGCGTCCTATCACCAACACTTTTCAACATATACACATCTGACATACCAACACCACCACCCACAGTACAACTCATCACATACGCAGACGATATCACTATACTCTCATCACACACAAATTTCCACACAGCACAAACACAAATACAACCCTACCTACACCAAATACACAACTGGACACAAGACAATCAACTTACACTGAACGCCACAAAAACAATGACCACACTGTTCACACCAGATCCAGCAGAATATAGCAAAACACTAACACTACAAATACAAGACACAATACTCCCCACTACACGAAATCCCAAAATTCTAGGAGTCACTTTCGATCCAAAGCTCACATACTCACAACACATACAAAACACTACACAAAAAGCCAAACACACACTCAAAATTATTAAAGCACTTACATCTACACACTGGGGCAAATCCAAAGAAACACTACTACACACATACAAAACAATCACACGCCCTATATTAGAATACAGCAACACAGTTTGGTCCCCCATAACATCAAACACAAACATTAACAAACTACAGACAATACAAAACACTGCACTCAGGACCGCTACTGGCTGTACACAAGACACCAACATACAACATCTACACGACGAAACACAAACACTACCACTCACCGAACACCTCAAACTACATGCATCTCAATATAGACAAAAGACACTAGATCCAGAACACCCCCTCCACCACCTAACCCAACTACCCACAACCCAAAGACACAAGAAACAAACCATACATGACAACAATAACAACTACACAATAAACATAGACACCACCCCAGAAACAACAACCTCAGATACCATCAAACAAAACATGAAAACCATCCATACACAAATAGCAAGCACATATCTCACATCAAAAACCCAAAACAAAATACTACAAGACCAAGCACCTGAAATAAACACAAATGAAACCACACTACCCCGACACACACGCAGACAACTTGCACAACTCAGAACAAATAAATCCCCACTACTACACAGCTACCTACACAAAATATCACCTGACACACACACATCACCAAACTGTCCACTCTGCAAAACACACACACACAACACCATACACCTCTTTAACTGCCCCAATCTCCCAACCTCTCTCACTCCTTTGGAGCTCTGGACTGACCCTGTGGGGGTGGCGCCCCTGATCGCCGAGTGGGGGGTCCTCCTGGGATTGTAGGTGGGAGGAGAAATATCCCAAACACCACACCACATACAAAACCTCACACCTCCACCCTGGCCCTGGGCTTGGTTGCCCGCAGCATCGCTGGGGTGGGCGGTACCCCTCCCTACTGGCGGGGTGGCTCGGCGCGGGTTGGCGGGCCGTGGGAGCGGTGGGAACGGACCCCACTCCCTATGTCGGGAGTGGGGAAGGGTCGACATCATCATCAGGCTTACAAAAGGGAAAGTGGTTCCGTGAACAAAGTCGCCTACACCGTTGGTGACAAGTTCATGGATAAAGAAAAGCTACTCCGTGGATAGTCACTTACCAAGAAATGTGACAAAAAGGGACCCAGACAACGGTGGATACACTCGCGCATGGAAGAGGTGATAGCAAATGAAGCCTACGAGTCTACCTAACATAAAATCTAAGACTTCGTAGTTGAAGAGCATAACCCTAGCGCTATCTTCTGATACTGAAAGTTGCGTTAAAAATGATGACATGGAAAAAACCATATACAATCTAAATTACAACAGTTCAACGCCACCCCCTTCTCTTCCATTCACCAGACACAGCTTCAGGATAGAGCCCCTGGGGGCATGAACGTAGCAAATACACCAATATCTGTTTAATCAACTAGAATTACTTCAAATGAAACACAGTTTCACTTCATTACATTTAATGATCACCAGTACATATTCAATTATTAATGGAGGTCTGGCAACAGAATATCTGCCTAGCATAGAAAATATTTCAAATGAAGATAATTTCAATGAATTCAAGTACTTTTTCTCTATAATGTACATCATATAAATTATGTATGACTGCATTAACCGAGAGTATTTTTTCCTTATGGGTGTGAAATAATTAACAGATAGAACATATGCATATTCACTACAGTACTTAAACTTCATTGTAATAACTTGGTACAAGAAATCATTATATAATGTAGCAATGAATGTTCTTATTCTATAAACATAAAGTAAAGTCTATATGTTGACTGAATAAAAAAGTCATTGCTTCATTATAGAATATAATGCAATATTTACAGAAGCTACATTTTAGAATATCTGAGGGTATATTATATCAAGTGATTAATTGACTACCTAACAGAAGAAAGTAAATAAAGTTGTTTAGTACAGGAATACCTTATTCAACTACTAGAACAACACATATATCGAAATGGAATTTTTTTAAATAACATTAGGATAGAATACTACTTCCAATATTTAAATAGGTAATTTAAATTATTATGGGTTACGAAGACCTAATTATACACATTTTTAAAAACCATACCTAGCATAGCACTAAGAAGTAGTGTTATAGTTAATCAGACGAAGAGTCATCGCTGTCTTTACTCTCCATCTTCTTCATGGAGCGTAGCGCTTTCTCCCGGAGTTTCCTCTCCAATTCAGCAGTGGAGGGGGAGGAGCCTCGTGACTTGGAGGCGGGGCCTTCGTCTGAATCACTAGAATCCTGAAAAAATTATTACATTATTGCACCTAGTTCTTTTAAAGTCATTTTAAATTATAATTTCATAGTAAAACTACTGAGTTATGAAGTAGTTTTCAATATTTAAATTGTAGAAAATGATATACGTCAAGAATTGCGTCAAGTTATCGCTGGATGATCATAGTTTTCTATGATTTTAATCATAGAAAACTATTTAGTGCACCCGAGATATGAAGAGGCTCAGAGTAATGAAGTAACAAATAAATGAAGTAACAAATAACAAGTATAGAAAAACATATGTATATTATGAACAACATACATCTTTTCTTCCTTTCTTGTGCTTCCTGTGTTTCTTGTTTTTCTTATGCTTCTTCTTGTCCTTCTTCTTCTTCTTTTTCTTACTCTTCTTTTCCTCGACATCTGAAGCCTGCGTAGTAAAAAAAAAGATAAATATAGTCATTGAAAAATTCAATTCAATTTGAACAGTTTATTAGTCTGTTTCAGAACTAAAAACAATATCAGTCACTTTAATAGGACAACAAATTCAAGAAACTAGGAAAAACAAGTAATATCTAATAACATTTAGATGCGACAATTACTTTGGAATTTATGAAACATATGATAGTTATGACATGGCAAAAAGTCATTTTATGCTTGTAACTCACCTCAGAGTCGGAATCAGACTCTACACTCTTCTTCTTGTGCTTCTTCTTGGTCTTCTTTTTCTTCTTCTTCTGTGGAGGAGGAGAGACTTCATCAGAGGAAGAAGAGGAGCTGTCTGATGAATGGTCCCTCTTTCTCTTACTCATTTGAGGTGAATCTTCCAAAGCTTGTCTCCTCGTGGGTGGAGGAGATTGAGAAGAGGAGGAGCCTGATGAAGAGGAGTGTCTTTGCACCTCAGCTCCTCCCCCTTTAAGTTTGCTCCTCACCTCTTCTATAGTATCTTTGCTGTAATTAGCTAAAGCCATCAGACGACTAGCATTCGATAAGTTGTGCTGTTTGGAAGAGGAGGAGCTAGGCTTCATGGGAAGAGGACTCCTTCTGATAGGAGGAGACTGGGAGTCCCTCCTACGTGATTGTGGAGAAGGGGAGGGTCTCCTGCGAGCAGGTGGAGATGGTGAGCCACGCCTGCGAGCGGAAGGTGATGGAGAACCTCTCCTACGGTGATGGGGCATAGGAGAGCCCCGCCTGCGAGGGGGCGGAGATTGGGAGCCCCGCCTGCGAGGGGGCGGAGATTGGGAGCCCCGCCTACGAAGAGGCGAAGATTGGGAGCCCCGCCTGCGAGGGGGCGGTGATTGGGAGATCCTCCTTCGAGGGGGTGGTGATTGGGAGATTCTCCTGCGAGGGGGTGGTGATTGGGAGATCCTCCTGCGTGGAGGCGGAGATTGAGATCCTCGTCTATGGGGTGAAGATGATGGTTTTCTCCCTCTTTTAGGAGGAGAACCTTTTCTCCCTTTGTGAGGGGAAGAAGATGGTCTTCTTCCTCTGCGAGAGGGGGAAACAGATACCTCTCTCCTCTTTCTTTGAGGAGACTGTGACTGCTGCCTCCTTCGTGTAGGAGACCCCTGTCTCCGGTCACCCCTGTGGCTCACTGTGCCTCTGAGAGGAGAGTTCCTCGATCTCTTTGTGGGCTAAAATGAATGGGAAATTTAAAATTACAGAAGCTGTAAGTTCAATCACACAATTCGAGAAAAGTTCAATTATCTTAAGTAATTAAATGTCATCTCAATTAAATATATCAAAATGTGAAATATTTACATCGATATAATCTGTCGTTTAAGGTAGATATAAATATGGAGATCAATTTTCAAAAGTTAAACTGTTTCTTCAAATAAAAGGGCACATATATTTTTAAACAATAGTAGCTAAAAATTAAATACGAAATGTAATGGAAAAATATTGTCTTATTAATAATATCCCTTGCAAAAATGATAGAATCAGCTTTTATAATTATTAGAAAGATTTTACAGAAAGGGTTTATAAGTCTTTAGTCTTACTCTGTCATCTTCAGAGCTGCTCTGGTCCCTGTGTGCACGGTACTGTCTTTTGTTCAGAACAGAATCTTGCTTCCTCTTCACTGACACGCCCCTGCTGTCACTGGAACTAGAGCCAGACCTAGAAACATAGCAAATAGAACAGCTGTTACAGAAGTCAATAACATAAATAAAATTAAAAACAGTAAAGACTACAGATACCATAATTATTACCGACACGAGTACTGATACTTTGTGGTACTGGCAATCTGCCAATACGTATACCTAAACATCACCAATATTCCGATACTCCAGTACCAATGCCTTGAGAAATGGCCGATATAACGAGCACCAATGATATATGTACAGCCCTATTTATTATTTATTTAGTAGGGGTTTAACTTCTGCTTCGGAACCAAAGGCCATATTGCTGACGTCAATAGGATATTAAATACAAGGGATTAAAAGAAGCAGTCGGAAAAGAAAGTAAATGCCCCATGAACAAAGTCACTTACCACCGTCAGTGACGATGCTCATGGATGCAGAAAAGCTACTCCGTGAATGCAGTCACTTACCAAGGAATGTGTTTAAAAAGGACAAAAGCACCGGTGGCTGCAATCACCGATGGAAGAGGAAAATGAAGAGATGATAGTAAATGAAGCCTACGAGCCTACCTAGTTGAAGAGCATACCCCTAGCGTTATCCTTTAAAAATGAAAGTAGCAATAAAAAAATGATAAAAATGAAAAAAGACAATCCACAACAGTTCGGGACTCAAGGGACGCCAACACCCTTATTTTCCATTCACCACAGATAGCTTCAGGATAGAGTCCCTGGGGTCCAGCCCTATTTAAATACCAAGTATAATCCCCATTCTGTTTAGCACTCACCCTGAAGATGCAGATGATGAACTGGAAGAACTCCTCCCCCTCCTGTTGGGTGAAGGTCTCCCTCCACCTGACTCCCTCTGCCTTTTCAGTGGAGGAGAAGCTGACTTTGTGGGAGGAGACCTGGACCTCCTCTTTGGAGAGACAGTCCTCTTCCTAGGAGGAGGTGATCTACGACGTGGACTGGGACTGCGCCTTCTGACTGGACTGTTGCGTCTGCGTGGAGAGCGAGACCTTCTGCGTGGAGAGGGAGATCTGCGCCGTGCTGGGGATTTCCTTGCACGTGGAGAAAGTGATCTACGGTGATTTGGCGACTTTCTGTTCCCACCTCTTGGTGAAGATCTGTGTCTGTCACTCTCTCGCCGAGGTGATCTGTGACGATCATAGTCTCTACGAGGTGATCTGAGGTAGTGGTAAAATTATAACATTAACAATATTATCAGTATAAATTACAAATGAATTTAGTTAGATGACAAAAATTATTCTTTAGCTAGCTACAATGTTAAAGTCAATTATCAAATGAAATGTTAATGTACATATCTCATGAAATTGAACAAAATGAGCAAGATTCGACATTATATTATAATCATTGTAGCCAAAGAGTTTCATTTCCCACCTCCTCTTTTCGTCATCTCTCCCCCTCCTCTGTGAAGGCAGGGGTATGAGAGGGGGAATGGTGGGGGTTGGCAGTAGAGCTTTGCCAGCATTAGCAGTGGGGGAGGGGAGGAGAGGCAGGCCTGTGTTCACAGAGCTCAAGGGTGGAATGGGGGGATTGGCTATCAAGGGAGTCTTGGCAGAGGCTTCCGCTGCTTCATCTGCCTCTAGGGCAGCAGCTGATGCAGCAGCTACGGCAGCAGCAGAAGCGGCCGGCAGTGAGTTCTTATCAGAATACTGGCTGTTGTGGCCATTCTCTTTATCAGGAGAACGAGACTGTTTCCTGTCAGATCTGAAAAATTGAAAACCTTAGTCTGAAGACATAACAGAACTTTGAATACAGAATAAAAGTCATTAAATTTAGTTATGTTCTTATGAGTAGTGAATTGAGGGCATGAATGAGAGAGAAAAGAAATCTAAGCTATTAAGTGCATTCGGAATGAAGATATTATATAGCTACTTGAATCCTCTAAATCAGGGTTTTCCCAGACTAGACCTCAGTGACCCCTATATGTTCATAGCCTCATCGATATTTTCAGTAGTTACATAGTTTCCTTTTATCATCAAAGAAGCATTTCAGTGTAGTTTATTCATTTTTTCACCATTTCACTAGACCATATATGTATTCATTCCTGAAGTATAGACACTATGGGTTATAAATATGAAAGGTGCTCCGTAGATCTTCAGTAATTATCAGGTTTAGGTTCGTGAAAATGAAATTCTGGAAACCACTACTCTAAATGATAAGCAAATAGCTAGTTATTAGTTTTTGAAAATGATTGACATGAAAAAATAAGACATTCCATAAACCAAACGAAAGCTGTCCTGTGTTCAATGGACACCAACACACATCTCTACAATCTACCACAGACATCTAGGTAGAGCCCCTGTATTGTTAGGATCAGAATATTCAACCGATAAATCAGGGCTGCAGAGTCGGTACATGAAATATTTGACTCCAACTTCATAATTTTGAATTTTATCAACTCCAACTACAGTATTCCGAATTCCAATGACTCCTCGACTATGACTCCAAGAAATAATGTTACAAGTAGCTACTATTGAGTCATTTGAGTGTTTAGACTATAAATATTGATTTAATTTATCGATACGAGCAGATATTAGTTCTTATTAGATATTGAAGATGATGAACAACAAGTGAAGTGGATCTAAATTTATGCGACTCCATAGCTTTGAGTTAGAGACTGTACAAATTTTGACTCATGACTCAAACAAAAAAAGCTCCAACTCCACGGCTCTGAGATAAGTAAGTTCCTCACCTGCCATTAGTGTCCTTATCATCCCTGTCTCGTCGAGAATATTTATCCCGAGACTGAGAACGATCTCTCCTTGATCTTTTATCACGGCTGCGACTACGCCTGCAAACATTATCGTGAATTAGCCTTTAATCAGAAGTTAATTTCCACAATCTTAACTAGTATTGAGCATTGATGTAGTCATTTGTTCATTGTCACTTGAGTACAAACCTGTCCCTCTTCTCCTTCCTCTCACGACTGTACTTTTCTTCTTCTTCCTGAAAACAAGAGAAGAAAATTAAATAAACTATAATTTACAATAGAATAATCTGAGTACAATGAACCAGCGTTGGCTAAGATAAAACAGTCTAGAAGAGGAGAATATTCAATCAATACATATAATTAGTTAAGGATGATAAATAAAGACAGACTGGAAATTTTCTTGTGGATGCTGCTGACGGTTATATTGAAAAAAATATATATATATATATTTAACCTCATACAGAAAGTTGCTGAAAATATATGCCTCATTTACCCATTATAGGTATAGTTTGATAGCAGAAAAGGATGACTATAGATATATAGGATAACTAGTAGCTACCTATGTAGCTAGTTCTTTGAGAAAGGAGTAGCTACCACAATTTGTAGCTACTGAATATTTCCTCAAGAGTAAGAGTCTACTTTGAATTTAGATATTCACTTAGAGTAGAACAACGAAAAATAAATCATTGCTCACCATTTTTTTCTTGAGTTCCTCCTTCTTCTGGTCAAGGAAGAGCTTAGGGATGCCAGATGGGTTACTCTGAGCTGAGACGAGCAGCTCCCAAAGAGCAGTCATGAAAACCTTTGCATTCTTACCATCCAGGAAACCAGTCATCATAATCTGCATCTTCTTGGGGTCAGGGTTCTGTGGAGAACAAACCAAGCAATCAGTACAAAAGATAGTACGGTACACAAGTGAATAGATAGGAGGTAGGGTCCAGTAAAGTGTTTACATATAACATAATTTGTCTTAAAATGTCTTCACCTTTTGTTTGCAACCAAAACTAGCTACTAATATTTTCACACAGCTTATATTAGCTGAAAAAACTTAGCTACAACTTAGATTGACAGAAAGAAAAAAGTTTTTGTTCTTATTGAACTGAAATCATAACCATGAAACATCAGAGAAAGTTATCTTTACATCTTATAGCCAAATTGCACATTTCAATAAACTGTAATTTACACTGATGCTAACTATAACATAATAGAAAATGACTACAGTATAGTTTGGCTTAAGGTGTGAGTTGATAATAATTAATAAGATTACATTAGACAGCAACAAATGGCAAGAGTGGATGTCATAATTCATCCATTCAAATAAAGAAATTGTACAGTTCTTAGTATATACATAACTATATTCCAACTGAGTGCTGCTTCAACATCATTTTATTGACAAATAAGTTAAGAGAGCAGCACAAAGTACTCTACACTGGTTAGAATTTGTAGACACTGTGCTGCAGCATATGCACTATATGCCGCAGTTTCCTGAAAAAAAAGCACATTATTTCTGCAGAAGGAGAGTGCATCAATGTACTTACACATCAATGGGCAGATGTACAGTGGGCACAGAACAAAACAATTCAGAGTCAGTCTTTAGGTGGGAGAAGCTCTTTCCCATTCACAACAATAGAAATTCTCTACCTCTTTTAGATATCAAAGAGAATTGAAATCTATTATAGCAGAGAAGGTCTACTTTGTGAATAGGGAAGAGGGTTCCCTTCACCAGAAATGGCTCTGAACTGTTCACTGCAGTGTGTTGTTTGTGTGTGACAGTGTGAGTGTAATCAGTTGCAAGTGTGAAGGATGAGTGTAAGACATGCAGGAGATTGCCACCGCTACAGTTAGATCAGTCCGGTGGAGCTTTCTTGCCACACTTGGTTGGAGTCTTGGAGAAGATTGTGTATTTGTGGAGGGGGAGGGAGGCGTGGCAGTGTGATGCTCCAGATGACAGTGTGGAGGAGTGTGGGGAGGGGAGTGTGTATTTGTTGCTCTGGGAAGTAGCATCTTCATGTGGTTACGAGTGCTTGGAACGAGCACAAAGGTCCTTGCTTGCAGTGAAATAAAGCACTGCATAGTTCCTTAGTCTCTCTGGTCAGAGAGTACTAGCACTATGCTAGTCCTAGCAGAGCCCAACTGGTTGGTGTAACCAGCAGAGTTTTTCTCAGGGAAGCCTTCTCAAGATTACAAGCTATTTATTGGAGAAATGACAATACCATCAGCGAATAAAATAAGCAGCTTATTGGCACATTCTTAGGAATAAAAAAGTGGAAAGTAATGCTTTGTTTTATTTTGAAAAAGAAAATAAATACTTTGAGATACAATTTTAACTGTTTTAAACAAACCTAATGCATTGAATCTTTAGGGAATAGGTTGATATAGCATTGCTGCTATACATTCTAACACACTAGCTATAGAACTTGCATTAGGTACAATTTTAAAAAAATAAGACATCTCTCTATAGATGTAAAATGCTATGGAATTATAGGAAATAAATACAATACACTGATAATGGTACACACCTTCTCAGACTCTAGTTGGTTGAAGACATAATCCACAACTACGTCGTCATCAACACCAAGCATCTGCGTGATTCTATCCGTGACCCATGGCTTGATGACGTCTAACTTGATTTTGGTGATGTCAATCTAAGGGAGAGATAAGTTGCTATTGACTGATTGTTTGTAGTAATCTATTGAACATATAAATGAATTTCAACTTTAGATCAAATTAACTAGGTAATGATTTCACAAACAATGTTATAAACAAGTAACTACAACTGAACAGGAACTCTCGACATACTCTGATTTTGTATAAATATTGCCTGTAGCAATTCATGTAATCTGTAATTGAATTAAAGAATAGCCTTTGAAGATTTCAAAGACTGAAGGGGAAAATAAAATAGCCTTTGAAGAGGCTACCTGTAACCTAAATATTATTGATGGCATCAACTCAGGGTTGGCAAGGTTGGTTTCCCCCAAAATGGGGGAAACATGGGGGAAAATGAATAACACAATTTGGGGAAACTGAAAAATTGGGGGAAACTGGGGTAAACCTAAATTAGCTATACTTATTACTTATCCAAGGGCTTTACAATGTTTGTGTGCTGCTTTACAATGTATGTGTACTGCTTTACAATGTCAGTGTGCCCTTTACAATGTCAGTGTGCTCCTTTACAATGTCAGTGTGCTCCCTTACAATGTCAGTGTGCTTCTTTACAATGTTTGTGTGCTGCTTTACAATGTATGTGTACTGCTTTACAATGTCAGTGTGCCCTTTACAATGTCAGTGTGCCCTTTACAATGTCAGTGTGCTCCCTTACAATGTCAGTGTGCTTCTTTACAATGTCTGTGTGCTGCTTTACAATGTCAGTGTGCTGATTTACAATGTCAGTGTGCTTCTTTACAATGTCTGTGTGCTTCTTTACAATGTCTGTGTGTTCCTTTGATTTATAATAACTACTTTGTGAGAAACTGTGATAACATCATAACTAAGGGATAGTAACATCAAATATACTGATATTCAATATTTGTAATTTCTTTTATTGTTCACTGTAGATAAATATGACAAAACTAAACTTTTATATTTGGTACTACATGCTTCCTTTCAGTAAATAGTTCTAACATCTTAATATAGCCAATTATATAACTTGCAGTGGTAACTAGCAAGCTTAATTAAGATTTGTCACTGAGTATAGAGCACTCTGGTTCTCTGGAGTCTGAACTGGTTCCATAAAAATTGCAATACCTTGTAACCTTAAAGTTAACATTGCACATGTCATGATGGGAATGAAATGATGATTATTACCTATACTAATCATCATTCATTATAGATAATCAAATATTATAATTTTGGCAATTATGATTTTTAATTGATGAATAAATTAATTAGAAGTAGTTATACCAATATATTATCATATTATGCATTTATTGATCATTAGACTCAATGATTCATTTGACATATAGCTACTGAAACACATGTTAATGGTCAATATGTAAACTTACTTTTATCATTAACAGACTACCAAGGTTACCCCCAAGTTTCCCCTGGGGGAAACTAAAAAAACCTCCTTGAGGTTTCCCCTAACCAACCCTGCATCAACTGGATTGTTTTAATAATAAATAGTAATAAAAACATATACTAAGAAGTATTATCTTCTCAGTTGCAAAACACAGTTAAATAAACATTAACATAAATTTACATATATTCAATACACAAATTAAGTCAAATAATTATTATAAATACTGGTCCAGATGGCTATGTTGCCAAAAAAATTTCCATGCATCTTCTAGTTAATAACCAAGTACATATAAATTCATAATGAAAAGGTCATCGAAGTACATTTCCCAATTTCTTACTCACCTTCTTCTGCAGATTGTCAGCAAATTTCATCTCCTTCATGAGCTTCTTCTCTTTGTTGCTGAATCGGTTGTCCTGATCAGCCGATGTACCCTAAAATAAACACAAGTCATTTCACATTATTAATTAACATCAACTAATTAACATTGGAGATAACTTAGATGAGTATATCTATATTTCAGCATCAATTCATAAAATATTTTATGACAAATTATTTCTTGCAATAGTTTGAAACTTTTGAGGATTAAAGTTATTATATAGACTTAGGAGTATGTCTGATAAAGTGCCATAAATAAAGCCAATTAATTGGCTTACATATCAAATGGTCAAAAACAGTGAGACTACAAGCCTGTGAGCCAGTCTGTATTTCGTGGTAAATTCCACCGACATGTCAGTGGAATTTTTTCCTCTTTAAAATAATATTCTGGCAAAGTCGGTGGAATATTAGCTATTTATTCCTATGTTACCAATAATTTTTGGTGGAAAAATGGGTAAAATGTTGGTGGATCAGCCAAATTACTGGAAATTTATGGTGGATTTTTGAGCTTTTTCAAAAAGTCAGTGGGATTTTGTCACCAAATACAGACTGGCCTGTGAGGCAGGTAATAAAGTAAAAGCATGTCCTTACTCACCAATATTATAATATAATAAATATATTGGCAATTTACCAGGTAATAATTATAAAGCATGACCAAACTCGCCAATAAAATGGCGAGTTTGTGACATATATTTTTAGCCCTTCAATAGCAAATGGCAAGAAATATCTAATTTTCTCATATGCTACAATGTTATTTTAGAAAGAATTTATGATAATTTGATCATTTAGGAGAGAAATTTGGTGATTTTTGGAGAGAGCTGGAGAGTTTATAAGCCATACTATTTTGCTTGGGCAAGTTAGTGATTGTAATTTTGTAAATTTGAGTTTAAGTTGCAATAAGTGAATAGGAAAAATCCTAGAGAAATATCTAACTTCCTCTTAGGTCTATAACAGACTACAGTCTAATATGTTACAGTTACTGTCATCAGACTCCTAACTAGGTATCTTATATCTGAAAATATTCAAATTTATTTAGGTAGCCTTTTTTTGTAAAATTTAGCTCATAATTTGTCTTGTACTCTTATAATCTTATTATATATTTTTTTTAAACAATACTGTAGTGTAGAGTGTAGGCTGTAACCCAGATTGTATTTGGTGGTAAATTCCAATGATATGTCGGCAGATATTCAATAATAAAAATATTCCTGCAATGTCGGAGGTTATTTAGCTATTAATTCCTATATTACCTTCAATTTTTGGAGGGGAAACTGGAAAAATGATGAAGGACTAGACAAATTGATGAAAAATGTTGGCAGCTATTTCTCAGATTTTTGAAGATGTCAGAGGAGTTCAGTGCAGTGTGCACCAAATACAAACTGGTCCAGTCTGTATTTCGTGGTAAATTCCACCGACATGTCTGTGGAAATTTATGCCCTTTAAAATAATATTCTAGAAAAGTCGGAGGATTTTAAGTTATTTATTCCTATGTTACCATTAATTTTAGGTGGCCAAATGGGGAAAATGATGGTGGATCAGCCAAATTAATGAAATTTAATGGTGGATTTTTTTAGTTATTTTGGAAATGTCAGTGGAATTTTATGCACTAAATACAGACTGGTGATGACTGACGGATTTGATCAAAGAGACAGAACATGAAACCTTTTACCTTTATGAATACATTCTATATAGATAGTTATATCTAATATATTATTATTATTATATTCAAATTTCAATCATGATGTCATTAATGTGAAAATGAATTCAGAATTTAATAATAAAATATCATTATCATACCCATGTTTTAAAGTATGGACAAAGTCGCCAGTATATTGGCGACTTTTGAGGGGTTAAATAAGTTGGAAAACCTGTAAATAACAAGTAAATCACTTCTAATACCAGTCTGTATTTGGTGCACAAAAATCAACTGACTTTTTTAAAAAGCAGCAAAGCTGAAAAAATCAACAATAAATTTCCAATAATTTGACATTTTATCCATTTTTCCACCAAAAATTAATGATAACACTAAGTCACTAACATAGGAATAAATAGCTAAAAATCCACCGACTTAGCCAGAATATTATTTTCAAAGGGGGAAAAATTCCACCGACCAGTCTGCAGAATATGGAACATTTTTCCAAGACTCTCTGCGGGAGTTTTTGATCTAATTTTTAGAAATTGGAGATCTCTGCAGGAGATCTTGAATTAATTCCTATGTTACCATTAATTTAGCTGCGGAAGATTTTGAATTAATTCCAATGTTACCATTAATTTAGCTGCGGGAGATTCTGAATCTGCTGCTGAGAGTCAGAGAGTAACTGTCTCTCAAATTAAAATCTCTGCGGGAGAAGAGACACATTCTGCAGACTGGCAGACTGGCACCGACATGTCGGTGGAATTTACCATGAAATACAGACTGGTTCTAATATAGTCTCAAGAGACACAAATGCATCATTATATCATACATGAAGCATAAGGATGTTTCCAATTTTAAAATCTTTACTAGGAAGCCAAATTTCTCCTTTAAAGTACCTATCTTAAATGTGGCGACCTGGATCCCAAGTAATAAAGCATGTCCAAACTCGCCATTTTAATGGCGAATTTATGACAGTTATTTTGAGCCCTTCAATTGCAAATGGCAAGTTTTATCTATTTTTCTCCTATGCTACAATGTTATTTTGGAGAGAATTAATGATAATTTGATCATTTTGGAGAGAATTTGTTGAATTTTGGAGAGAGCTGGAGAGACAAATGGTGAGTTTATGAGACATACTATTTTACTTGGCCTGGATCCATTTTCTCACTAAACTGGCAACTTTATTGCCACACTCTAAAACATGGTAGGTATCATACTTATTCTATTATTTATAGATAGGTACTTGAAAATGGTTCAAGAAAACTAATTTGATGCAGTTTAAAATATTTTATAATATTTATAATAACAGAAGCCTCATAACCCATATATTACTCAAATACTTACACGGAAAAACCCTGCGTCAGACATTGTGGACTACCTAACTGGGTACTCAAAAAGATAAAAAGTAGATAGCTAGCTAAGCAGCTAGGTATCTAGCTAACGAATAGTTGAATAGATAGATACTAAGGAGTCACTTAGGTAGGAAAAAAGAAAAGATATTATTTGATATAATAATCACACGGTACTATTATGGTGTTGGTACCTGATGGTATTGTATTGGTACCTACTAGATAGTACTTTAGAAATATAACATATAATTGAGCTTAAAATCTAAATCTGCGTTCTGTAGCTAGGTAAACTATAGCTAATAATTAACTATAGATATAGAAGAGTAACTAGAGCCTAGGTAGTTAATAAAAAAAAGTTTTCATCAAAACTGCGAGGCGAGACCGAAAGAGTAGTGCTGCTAGAGAGATACACTGAGTGTTGCTGTTGTTTAGGTGACTTAGAGGATTTCCCTCTAAAACCTAATTGATTACCTCCTTGATCAACCTTAAAATTAAATAGCTTCTATACAGGGTGGCGCAAAAAAAGGAAACCCATTTTTAAATTAGTTTATTTAATAAACTATTAAAGCTAATTTTTTCTAAAAACACAGTCCTATTCGTCTAATTTTTTTTGCATCTAGATTAAGAATCTGTTAGAAGTTATGACTGAAATTAAACATCCTGCAGCGAATTGAAAAATAAAATAAAAAGGGCTTGCGCGAGGATTTTATTATTTATTTTATTTTATTTTTATTATTTTATTTCCATTTTTAAATTCGCTGCAGGATGTTTAAATTTAGTCGTAACTTTTACAGATTTTGTAGATATAGGGGGAAGTCCCTATTTATCGGCCACTTAAGAGTTTTTCTTCAAAACTATTATTATTGTTTAACTCTCCTGTCTACTAATGCGTATACGACAGAACCAACTAAAAGATGAAATTCAAATTTTTTAAACCATAAAAAGTATTATGAAATTCATTTAGTATAAATTAATCTACATTGAATCAAATATTTTTTTCTAAAAAACTCCAATTATCGTCATGTTGACACCAAATATCGTCACATGTTATTTAACCATTTATCATCATGTGTCGATACATGACGATAAATGGATAAGCGCTCATGGGTAAGCACTCCAAAATATCCTCCACAGTTTTTTAACAATCTGAATAGTAATTTATTACGAAAAGTTATTACAAAATAAAAATTCATGAATAATAGCAATGCATTTACTTTTATTACCTTCAAGAATCAGTTGATTTTTAATTATATTACAGTACTAATTTAATTTCATTAAATTTTAGAGGAGTAGCGACTAAACTACATTTATTTATGTTTGAATGTAGGTCAGGAGAATCATACGATATGTTTGTATTGTTTTGTCTATTCAAAAATAAATACATAACTTTTAGAAATAATATAGTTAACGCAAATAGATATTTTATAAATATTATGAAAACCTTCAAATATAGAGAGATATGTGTATAAATAAATATAAAATAAATATATATATAAATATGAACCATGAAAAAAATACAAGTAGAATCATTATTCTAGAATCTAGAGGATCCATTTATTATTACAGATATTAAATAGACTCATTAATTAGTGAGGGTGCATGCCTCACACACAAATTCCAAATCTTCCAGATTAGCAGCATCTAAGCCCACTTCATTTCTATGTGTTTGTGGTATGCATTGGAAATGCATTGTTAGTTGGCACTTGTCACACTTAACCCAGGTTTTAACTTCCGTTAAGTTGCCATCGTTAGACCGCAACCTGTGGCAATAAATGCACATCCAATCTTCATTAGCACTTTTTTAGGAGCGCTTTGTTTTTTTAACCTTTTCAAGAACCATTGATTTGAAATGTTTCCCACTTATCATTGACGGTATGCTAGCGCTATTCTGGTGCTTTGCGTTTTTTATATTCAATTTTCCCATCCCAGAATACATGATCATATGATTTAGATTGTTTTGAAGTTGATGGTTTTTGATGAGACTTGGAAATTGTTGAAGAAACCGTTGGAATTGGCCGAAACTCAGACGGAGTGATTTGATCCGAAGATGAAGGGAACAGTTGAGATGATTTGCTTGTTTCGGGAAAGTAAAAGGGTCTTATTTTCACAGTAGTGGTTCTAATGGGTGAAAATAAGAGTGGTATTGGAAGAACGTCATTAGAGCTACTAGTTTTATTAGGAGAAACTGGAATTGTATCAGAAAATGACAATGAATCACTTGATAATGAATGAATCGATGTTACTGAATAATTCAAATTATCAAGATTATCAGTCTGTGGTTAATGTCTGTGGTTAATGGATGGGAAACATGGATTCTCATGCTAAAATGCGCGAAACCAGTATCTGTTCCGAGAAGTTTCAACCCAGAGGACTTTCGGACAATTTCGTCACTTGACATGCATGTTATGGCTGACGCTTCTGAAATAGCTATAGGTCATGTGATATACGTATTTGAAGGCAACCAATCCTGAGGAACGGGTACATCTGTCTCTTCTCTGTGGTGGAGCTAGAGTAGCTCCAAAAGCGGCCACCAAAATACCTAGAATGGAACTGAACGCTGCTGTTGAGGCCGCAAGATCTGCCTATCATTTAGCAGTAGAACTGAGAAGACCCGTGAGTAGCATCACATTCCATATAGACAGTAGAGTCGTACTTGGATACTTGAATAACGAAACTAAGCGTTTCTCGAGGTATGTGGCATCTCGTGTAGATGGAATTCTCAAGCTATCTACGCCTAGTCAATGGAAATACGTCCCGTCGAAGTATAACGTGGCATACATTGCAACCAAGGGGCAAACTCCTGAGTCCCTGTCATCTTCCATATGGTTTCATCATCATCATCATTTGTGTGTAGGATTGCCTTTTCTGCGGCTCCAGCTCATCGTCCTATACTGCCTCCTCCACTCCTGCTCTCTCCATTCTTGCTCTCTCCATTCTTGCTCTCTTCCTCCACATGCTCACCAAGACGGTGATTTTCCTCTGCCTCCCCTCCTCCTCAAACAGAAACACCTCCATGACTTCCTCCTCTCTCTCAACCCTCGGTCTCTGCAGCTCAACTGCCTCCACTCTTTCCATCTCCAAAGCTCCACACTCCATCAGAAAATGCCTCAGGTCCTCCACCTCTCCCCCTCCACACATCTGACACATCCTCTCCTCCTCCACCCCCCTCCTGTCTCCCAGCTACAGGCAGTTTGTCCTCGCACCGAACCACAATCTCGAACCCTCTCCTCCTTCATAATCCTCCTCCCTCATCTCAGTCTTGCATCTTCGGTATAGCCAGAGCGTGCTCTTCTCCTCCATCTCCGCCCTCCATTCGACTTCCACTCTCTCCGCAACTCTCCTCCTCAATTCTCCTGCACTCATCATCATCACCTCATCCACCTCAACATGTGCCCACTCCAAGTATTTCTCCGTTCTCTTCCACCATCCCACTCGACTCACTCTCATCTCTCCGATCACTCTCTTCACCAACTCACTCTCTCCCTGCATCTTCCTCCTCAAGTACTGTAGCCTTCCTCTCACCACTCTACTCTTCATCGTCCCCATCCCTATTTCACCTCTCATTCCAGCAATCGTTGCATATCTAGGTGCACCCAATATTCGTCTCATCGTACCATTTTCCTGTCTCTGTAGTTTCCCGATGTCCTCCTCCCTCAAATCCACCACCTCCATTCCAAACAAGACACTGGGCAGTACTACTGACTTCCAGTAAGTCTTGCCCATTTTCACTCTGTGGCAGCTCTTCTCGATTACCGAATACGTCATATTGCTCAGCTTTCTTGTCTGCTCAATCATCCTCCTCCGTTGTCCCTCATACAATCCACGTCTGTCTTCCACCATCACCCCCAAATACTTTATCTCCTTCACCACCTGAATTCCCTCCACCTCCTCAACTCCATCTTTGACATTGTACAGCAAACACTTGCTCTTCCCAGCGTTCACCTCCAGCCCAAGCTCGCCTGCCACCTCCTTCATAATTCTTATCATTTCCCTTGCTTCTCCCACTCCTCGAGCCATCAACAGTCCATCATCCGCAAAGAACAGGCTATTCACCTTCACTCCACACACCCACATGCCTCCTGCTCTTCTCTTGATTGCTTCAATGATCTTGTATGTCAGGAGTTTAAAGAGCAGTGGCGATGCCGTGCATCCTTGCCTTATCCCACTCTCCACATCTATAACCACTTCAGCATCTCCCACTTCTATTCTCGTCCTATCCCCACAATAGATCCTCTTCACCAGGTCCAGTATACTTGCCGGTACCTTGAATTCCTTCAGCACCCCAATCACTTTCTCCCTTTTCACCGAGTCATATGCCTTCTTGAAGTCCACCGCAACCACCACCAGCTCCTCCCCTCTGCTATATGTCCTCCTCACACATTCTTGCAAGATCACCAGGTTGTCAAGAATCTCTCCACCTTTCGTGAAACCTGCTTGCTCCTCGCACCTCATCCCATTCTCCTCCACATGCCGCTCCACCTTTTCTTTTACTATCTTCATCATCAACTTGTATGATACATCTGTCAGAGCTATGGGTCTTAGCTCTGACACTTTCGGCCTCCTTGTCTTTGGTATCATAACAGTCTTTGATTCCTTCCACTCCTCTGGCTCTCCTCCCTCCCATATCACTCCCTCTAGTCCTCTCCTCAAAGCTTCCACACATATGTCACTCCCTTGCAGTACCTTATACATTTCTGGTTTCAGCCCGTCACATCCTCCTGCTTTCCTGTTCTTCAGACCTCCCAATGCCTTCCTCACATCCTCCCTCTCTATCACCATCTCCATCACTTTTACATTCCAGTAAGGGTTTGCCAGTCTGGGTAGCCACATCTCCTCCGGGTTAGCTTCCCTCTCTCTAGTTCTCCTGAGTGTTCTCTCATATTCTTCTTTTGTTTCCTCATTCCACACATCTTCCATCCTATTTTCATGCATCTTATATATTCCTTCCCAAAATTGCTTTATTTCCTCTTCATATTTTTCCTCCTCTAGTTCCTCTCCTTCTTCTGTATACAGCTTCAGTTTTCTATTTCCATTAACTTTCTCTCCTTTTAGCTTCCTCACCATCTTCCACAAGTCCCTTCCTCCCTGCATGTCTCTTATCTCTTCTGCTATCCTATTTTCATATTTCCTCATTTCTTCACTAATCATTCTCTTTACCTTTTCCTTTTGTTCTCTATATGCTCTCCAAGCCTCCCGTCTCTCCTCCTCCTCTCTGTTTCTATGTACTTTGTTTAGTCTTCTTCTTTTTGCTATCTCTCTCCTTATCTCACTACACATCCATGGCGGTTCCTCTCTACCCTCATCATCCACTCTCCTCCTGCATCTAGTTTTCAACACCTCATCTGCAACTCTCCTTATTGCCTCATTTATATATCTCATTGACCCTGCCTCTTCTCTTTCCACTTCTTCTTCCATTCTCTCCACATATCTCCTCATTTTTTCCTCTTTTGTGCAATAGTACGTTACCTCCTTCCACCCCACGTTCTTCTTTCCTCCATCTCTCTCCATATCAATTACCACCTCAATCAGGCAGTGGTCTGATACATCTATCACATCTCTGTTACTATCTATTTCCACTTTCTTCACTTTACCATATGCCATCTCATTTACCATCACCAGGTCTATCACACTCTTGCTCTCTCCTCGCTCCCATGTGTATACTCCGTTGCATTTCTCATCTATATTCATCAGCAGCAAGCCAGTCTCCTCAATAAACCTATTGATCTCCTTTCCATTCTCGTTCTCCTGTTGATGTCCTATGTATCCCAGATGCCCGTTGAAGTCCCCCACCACCAGTATCATCTCTCTTCTTCCATCTGCATCCTCCACCTTCCTTTTAATGTACTGGAGCATCTCTCTGTTTCTCTGCAACACCACTCTCTCACCTCCAGTTCCTAAATATACTATTACAAGGTTTATTTTCTCCTTCCCCATCCTTCCCTCAGTCACCATGCAGTCAGCATACTCTTCCTCTGTCTTCTCCAGAAATATACCACTATTTTCCTCATACAGGACCATTATGCCTCCTCCCTTCTTCTCCTCCATCTTCCTCATACTGCTTATCACCTCCACTTGTTGCCCCACTCTGATGTTATCAACTTTCTTCTGCGTTTCTGTAAGGCATACAACTGTTCTGTCTTCCAATAGTCCATATACTTCTGTGTACTTCTCATTTGTTAATCCTTGTATATTCATTATTTTAGCCTTGAACTCCCCTCTCGTACCTCTCTTCTCTTCCCCATCTCCTCTCTTCAAAAATTTCTACCTTCCATCACACTCTCCCTCCGGTCTGCTCTTCCTCTACTTCCACCCCCACTAGCACCTCGCCTCCACACTGCTCCCCCTCTGTTTTCACCATCTGTCACATTTTGTCTTTGATCTGTTCCTCCTCCATTTCCACCTGTTGTTATTTTATGTCTGTGCTCTTGTGAGTCTCCTCCATTTCTCTGGACTTGCTCTCTTCTATCAATCTTTATAATTTTTCCTCGCCTGATTATAAAACTAGATTCTCCCTCTCTTTGCCTCCGATCTCTCAATTCCTCTCTCAGTTGTCTATCTTTTCTCCTTTCCTCTTCTGTCATGTCTCTCGCCAGGTATACCCTTTCAAATTTCTCAGAATTCCTCAGTTTCTTTGCATTACTTAAGGCCCATTTTTTCTCCTCCTCACTTCCGAGTTTCACAAGCAGTGGTCTATTGATATCATTTTTCTTTCCAATTCTTATCACCTTTTCCACTCTCATGTCCTGAATACCCATCTCCTCCGAGAAAATCTCTCCACACATCTTCAAATCCTCGCCGTACCTTTGCTCTGCTTCCTCCTTTTCCGATTCTATCAGGTTGAATATGATAATGTTTTTCTTTCGTCTCTCTCTTTCCATATCTTCAATTTTCACACACATAGCTTCAACTTGTTTTCCTTCCTGTGCGCTTTTCTTTTTTATCTCATTCATCCCTTCCATTACAATTTCCTTTTTCATATTCTCCATCTGTCTCATTCTTTCTTTGTTGTCTCCCTCTCCAATTTTCTCTCCAAGCTTCCTCACATTTTCCATGTCCCCCTTCATGCCCTCCATTTCTGCTTTCTGTTTCTCATTGAATTCTCTCTCCATTTCTTTCAGTCTAACTGCCATTTCAATTTCTACTTCTCTCTTTGTTTTCCTCATCCTCTCCTTTGTCTCCTCATCCATTTTATCCATCCTATTCTTCACCTTAACTATAGTAGCTTTAATCTCTTCCTTTTCTAGTTTCATGTTTTCAAATTTTTCCATCCAAGTATTCTTCATTTTATCAAATGCCAAACTCATCTGATTTTCCATTTCCTTGCTCATTTTCTTCATTTCATCTTCCATTTTACCTTCACATTCTCCTTCCAGTATCCCAATCCTGTTTTCAATTCCCTCCACTCTTTTCTTTAGCATCTCATTCTCCTTTTTCAAACTCCTATTCTCCTTCTCACACTCTTCCATTCTTTTCTTGATTTTCCCATTTTCTTCTGTTAGTTTATTCACTTTATCATTGCACTTGCCACAGTACCATTTAACTTTGTCTTCCATTTTGTTCAGCATTTCATATTCCTTCTTCGTCAGTTTCCCACATTCTGCATGAAAGCATCTTTTGCAAAGGTCACATACCAAAAGGTCCAGAGTTTTTGGAAGATAGGGGCTCTTTTTATCCAGACCAGCAGATGGATCACCCCGAAGACCTGCCTGAATTATTGACAGAATCGAGAAGCATGTGCACCTCTTCATTCCAGCAGAAACATGTTTCTGTTTTATCTATTGTTTCAGAGAGAGTATTGAAGTTAGGAAGTTGGAAGCTCTCTAAGAGAGTCATAGCTGGAGTGTTGCGATTCTGTGATATATTGTTAAATAAAGTGAAAAATAGAGAAACTATGTCTAACTTAGCAATAGAGGAAAAGGCTGAGACTTTAATGATTAGGCACGCACAATTCAAGGCTTATTCTGATGTGATATATGCTCTTTCTAAAAAATGTCTCCCTTTCAGATTCACACAGTGTCTCTTCTCTTGTTCCATTTCTTTACGGCTCAGGTGTGATTCGTGTGGGCGGAAGGATGAAACACAGTCGACTACCATTCACCAAGAAGCACCCAGTTCTTTTGCCTACAGATGGACCTGTGACTGAGATGGTTATTCGTGACTGTCATGAGAAGTCCTTTCATTCGGGACGTCACGTAACAATGGGCAAGATACAGCAGAGTGGGTATCACATTCACAGAGGCCGTAGAGCTCTTGATAAGGTGCTCAAAGAGTGTAACCTGTGTAAGATTCTGAGAGGGAAAACTCAAGTTCAGCAAATGGCAAGTCTTCATGCTGACAGATTAGAGGAGCTCCCTCCATTCACTCATGTTGGCATGGACGTTTGTGGTCCGTTTGCAGTCCATGATGGTGTCAACACGAGGCGTACTAAATCAAATAAGAAGGTTTGGGCACTTTTACTAACGAGCTTGGTGACTCAGGCTATTCACATCGAGCTCCTCACAAAGATGGACATCACTGCTCTTCGTCTTGCCCTTCGAAGATTCATGGCATTGCGAGGCCCTTGCTATCACTTGAGATCTGATCATGGGACTAACTTCACTGGGGCTCGCAACCAAATGATGAAAGAGTTAGGAGTACCAGAGAAATCGGTCAGATACATGTTGAGAGAATTTGATTGTTCTTGGGAGCTATCCACCCCTGCAGCTAGTCATACTGGGGGAGTCTGGGAAAGGAAGGTTGGTGCCTTTAAAAGGGTGTTTGCAGCAGCTTTAAAACAATTATGCCTTCACACGTTGTCAAGAGACGAACTATAAACATTGTTCCAGGAATGTGCTGCTGTTGTTAATTCAACTCCACTCTACGAGGTTAGTTCTTGCCCTAGTGACCCAGTGTCCATCTCTCCTGCGATGTTATCGACCATGACAAATTCCTCACGACCACCTTCTCTCAAAGAGTATACCCCTCAGGACATAATAGCATATGGTCCTCGTCGTTGGAGAAGGGTTCAATACCTAGTTGAGCAGTTCTGGGTGAGGTGGCGTCGCAATTTCCTGTTTTCCTTGCAATCCAGAAACAAGTGGAAATACCAATGTAGACGACCGAAAGTAGGAGATGTGGTTCTCCTCAGAGACTCTTCACATCGAAATGAATGGCCAATTGCTCGTGTAGAATCTGTAAAACGTAGTAATGACGGATTAGCCCGAAACGTAACACTGCTGGTGGCGTTGAGCGGTGGAGGTCCGAGAAGACTAAAAAGATGTATCCAAGATACAGTTCTGTTGGTTCCCAATGAAGAGTAGTCTACCGTCTACAGAAAGATAATTGAATTCCTCAAGCTGGGGGAGTGTCGTGGCAGCGAGAGATATTTTTAATCATCCAGTACACTTTTATTCCATTTAAATATATGAGCAGTTTCATTTTTGTAGTATTCTAGCGTGATTTATTAGTTCTTTTTAACTAGATACATTTTTACCTCTGATCCGTCAGTAACCTCTGACGGCGGAAATTTAAACTAGTTCTCTCCTTGCCATTGTATAAATACCTTCTTAAGCTCGTGATAAATTATAGCCAGTAAGTATTTAACCTTTTATATGCATTTATATTCTATATTACTCTATAGATATACCTTTTAGAATGTTTTTAGTACCTGGCTGTTCTTTTTATTTCCATGCACTGCGTGAAATGTAACTACCTATTATTGTGAGAAAATAAACGACAATAAGTTACTACATGGTTATCCATACCCTTGGGGTCTCAGTAGGATTACCGTGACAGTGCTGGCTCATCATAAAAGAAGGTATGTGTCATAATGTTAAATAGGAGCAGTCTAAAGAAACCCTAAAGTATCAGTGGTATTCTTTCTGGACTCTTGCGGTGCCAGAATTGACTCCGTGCCAGATTTCTCGCCAAGTTTATATTTGATTCCAATATGAAGCGTACTCCTGTGCCAACTCATACTAGCCTTGTAGTTTGTGAAGATAAGGAAAAAGAGAACCTTCTTAGAGTTATATCATCTCGGGAAGTTGAGGGGACTGCACAGGCAATAAGAGGCAGAATTCTCCAAATTAAAAATGCCTGTGAAATTTTCCTAAAGCCAAGCAGAGAATTATCTTCATGGTACTCAAACAGAGGCTCCTATGACAGTACAAGAGAGGTCAGAGATACAAGAGTTGATCTTGTTTATTCTGAGTGTAGAGAGGCTATACAAAATTTGAATTCACAATTAATAGATATGAATGAAATTGCACAATCATCTCTGGGTTCTGAAAGTGTATTTAACTATGGATCTGTAGGTAAAGGACCTGTTCCTTTGGAAAGTGGCAGCGGTCTTGTAAGTGATGCTCCTGAAGCAAACATTGCCAATGTGGTAGATACAGGTGAACCAGACCCTGTAACCAGGCAAACAGTGATAAATGATGTGCAGAGTGAGCTCTCCAATGTTGTCATCAATGCTCGTCCAGAGAGTAGAAGTGTGCCAGAGGCTCTTGTTCTTAATCAGAACTGTGAAAATCTAGTCAATGGTGGACCCAGAATTCAGAGTGTGGCTAATAGTCTCTCCAATAATAAAGTCCATAACCATGGAAATGAGATTAATATCCAGGAAATTCCCAGGAAAGAAATTGTGGATACTGAACAGCCCAGTCTGCATAGTGTGGCTAGAAATCTCTCCAATGAAATTAATAATTGTGTTGTGAATAGAAAATGTGGTGGTAAAAGTGAAGGTATAGTGAATAGAAAAGATGTGAATAGTGAATTAGTGAATAGGAACATTGAAAATAATTTGCCTCTATTAGAAGGTTTAGAGGAGCCTGTTTGCTATAGGGAAAAAGTAAATGATTATTTGTCTAAAATTGACCCAGATGCTTATAAATTTGGTCATGATTTTGATAGTTTAGACCCTGTGATTAAAAGACAATTGAGACAAGATTTATTAAGGGGGCAAGGTGAACCATTTTCTGGTAATCCTCTCAAGTTTTGGAGTTGGAAAACCCAAATTAGTATAAGTTTAAGGGAGGCTGAGACAGGGGCCTTTGATTCTCTTCTTGTTTTGAAGGCTAATACTTTGGGACGTCCAAATGAAGTAGTGTCTGGGTTGATCGATTCTGGTTCTCATGAGCCTCTGGGAACTCTAAAAAAGGTCTGGCAGGAAATAGAAAGGCGTTTTGGGTCTAGTGTTTTGGTAGCCCAGAATCTGTTAACAAAAATTGATGCTATTGTGCCTGTAAAGAGAAATAATAATGTATTACAGTTGGAGGATATTTTAGTAGCTTGTCAGGGTATATTAGCTAACATGACTCATTGTCATGAATTAAAAATATTTGATTTGCAAAGTGGCATGAAAATGATCTGGCAAAAACTGCCTGATGATTTCATAGTTAAGTGGCGCAGTAGGTGGCATAATAGAATGACCTTTGCTAATTCTCCTCCCAATTTTACAGACTTTGTTGTGTACCTTGAGGGTTACATATCTGAGCTGAGTACCCCTGGATTCCTGCCCCAACTTCCATCCAGAGAAAGAGTGATCAGGGCCACAGTCACCAGAGAGACAGAGAGATGCCTTTATCATGAATCGGAGGGACATGACCTGGAGCACTGCAATACCTTTAACAAGCTAAGTCATTATGATAGAAAACAATTTGCTAAAGATAAGAATTTATGCTACGCCTGTTTAGGTGAACATCTCATTAAGGACTGCCCAAGGAGTATAGAATGCAAGATTTGTAGGGGTGCTCACTCTATATTGATGCATAAGGATAAACTCATGAACAGGCATAACAGATTCAATGTTAAGCCACAGAAAAGTGAACCTCAATTTAGGTCTAATTGTGCAGAAGTCTGTGGTATAGATCAGAATATTAGGGTTTGTTCGAAGACTGTTTATGTAGATTTAAGGCTAGGTAACTCTAAGAAACTCATGCGATGTGTAGCCATAATTGATGACCAAAGTAACAGTAGCTTTTGTGACCCTAAAATTGTAGAGTTTTTTGATTTAAATCTGACAGTAGAGAACTATTCCTTAACTACAATGACTAATATGAAAATGTCTATGAAAGGACAAAGAGTAGAGGGTCTCCATGTGAGAGGTTTATTTGAAGGGAAATGGATAGCCCTCCCACCTCTCTTAACTCATTCTTCAATCCCTGATACTAGAAGTGAGATTGCTTCGCCAGAGACTGTTGCATCTTACAGCCACCTGAAGCAATTTGCCAAGAGATTTTCCAGAATTGATAGTAAGGCAGA
Source organism: Caprella mutica (assembly GCA_947561585.1). NCBI lineage: Eukaryota > Metazoa > Arthropoda > Malacostraca > Amphipoda > Caprellidae > Caprella > Caprella mutica. The sequence goes on from CANNZV010000529.1 coordinate 203,051, forward strand.
GGTGATGTTGCTGATTTGGTCTGACTGTGGGGAGGTTCATAACACCAGAAGTTATGGATCACGTGTGCCGTATGCCCAAAAAACTCCACTTGGCTGGTCTGTAGTGGGTCCAGTTTGTGCCTCTTTTACCCCCTCGGGTATGAAATCATTAAGAACTGTGTGTGTGGGCGAGCATTTCCACGCTGATGTGGAATTTGAGGCTGGTATCTCTGGTGAGTCTTTGAATGGTGGTATTTTCAAAGAACGGGTAGATGATGATGAGCCTGGTCTCTCTCGTGAGGACAGAAAGATATAATGTCTACAAACCTTACAAAGGAGAACGGCTTCATAGAAATGCCCCTTCCACTCAAGCCAGATAAAGTCGTCCCTTTCAATAAAGGAGCAGTGTACATGAGGACTAAAAATACCTTGCAACGTCTAAAGAGAAACTCCGCTAAGTTAGTTCAATGTAAAGCGATTATCCAGAAGTATCTCGACTGTGATCACGTTGAACAAGTTCCAAAAGCAGAGCGTGATAAGATAGTAGAAACTAACTATATTCCGGTGTTTCCAGTGAATGGAGAAAGAAAAAATAAAGTTCATCTTGTGTTTGACAGTAGTGCTAAATTTAATGATGTTTGTTTTAACGATTGTTTGTTTCAGGGACCTGACATGGGCAGCAGAATTGTCGGTGTGCGAACACGTTTCAGATGCGGACCTGTGGGAATAGCAGCAGACATAGAGTGCATGTTCTATTCATTCAAGGTACCGAGGGACCAATGGGACATGCTAAGATTCTTCTGGTTCGACCAAAATGACGAAAAAATGAATTTGGTTCCGTATAGAGCCAAAGTACACGTGTTTGGAAACAAATCGTCACCTGCAATTGCTACCTTTGGGTTGTATCACACTACAGAAGGCGAAGATGAATTTTATGAGGCTGCTTACAGTTTCATACGTCATAACACCTACGTTGACGACGCCCTTGGTGCATCTGAGTCTACTTCAGAGGCGTTGGGTGTATTGAAGAAAACCGTGATTTTGTTACAGAAATACAAAATAAAGTTGCACAAGATCGCGTCAAACAAGAGAGAAATTCTTGACGCTTTCCCTAAGGAACTTCTGGCACGGAACTCGGATCCAGTCACCATAAGCGATTGCTCAAGTCAGAAGACACTTGGCCTGACTTGGTGTACTGCAGAGGACTGCTTCAGGCTAGAATACAATGTGCAGTGCCGCCTTTACACTCGGAGAGGAGTCTTGAGTACTGTTAATGGGAATTTCGACCCATTGGGCTTTGTCGCTCCTGTGGTCCTAACCGGAAGACTCCTGCAACGCAAAATAGTGTCTATGGGACTGGGTTGGGATGAAGACCTTCCGTAGTCTGTGGTTAATGGATGGGAAACATGGATTCTCATGCTAAAATGCGCGAAACCAGTATCTGTTCCGAGAAGTTTCAACCCAGAGGACTTTCAGACAATTTCGTCACTTGACATGCATGTTATGGCTGACGCTTCTGAAATAGCTATAGGTCATGTGATATACGTATTTGAAGGCAACCAATCCTGAGGAACGGGTACATCTGTCTCTTCTCTGTGGTGGAGCTAGAGTAGCTCCAAAAGCGGCCACCAAAATACTTAGAATGGAACTGAACGCTGCTGTTGAGGCCGCAAGATCTGCCTATCATTTAGCAGTAGAACTGAGAACACCCGTGAGTAGCATCACATTCCATATAGACAGTAGAGTCGTACTTGGATACTTGAATAACGAAACTAAGCGTTTCTCGAGGTATGTGGCATCTCGTGTAGATGGAATTCTCAAGCTATCTACGCCTAGCCAATGGAAATACGTCCCGTCGAAGTATAACGTGGCAGACATTGCAACCAAGGGGCAAACTCCTGAGTCCCTGTCATCTTCCATATGGTTTAAAGGTCCAGAGTTTTTGAAAGAGAGGGGCACTTTTTATCCAGACCAGCAGATGGATCACCCCGAAGACCTGCCTGAATTATTGACAGAATCGAGAAGCATGTGCACCTCTTCATTCCAGCAGAAACATGTTTCTGTTTCATCTATTGTTTCAGAGAGAGTATTGAAGTTAGGAAGTTGGAAGCTCTCTAAGAGAGTCATAGCTGGAGTGTTGCGATTCTGTGATATATTGTTAAATAAAGTGAAAAATAGATAAACTATGTCTAACTTAGCAATAGAGGAAAAGGCTGAGACTTTAATGATTAGGCACGCACAATTCAAGGCTTATTCTGATGTGATATATGCTCTTTCTAAAAAATGTCTCCCTTTCAGATTCACACAGTGTCTCTTCTCTTGTTCCATTTCTTTACGGCTCAGGTGTGATTCGTGTGGGCGGAAGGATGAAACACAGTCGACTACCATTCACCAAGAAGCACCCAGTTCTTTTGCCTACAGATGGACCTGTGACTGAGATGGTTATTCGTGACTGTCATGAGAAGTCCTTTCATTCGGGACGTCACGTAACAATGGGCAAGATACAGCAGAGTGAGTATCACATTCACAGAGGCCGTAGAGCTCTTGATAAGGTGCTCAAAGAGTGTAACCTGTGCAGGATTCTGAGAGGGAAAACTCAAGTTCAGCAAATGGCAAGTCTTCCTTCTGACAGATTAGAGGAGCTCCCTCCATTCACTCATGTTGGCATGGACGTTTGTGGTCCGTTTGCAGTCCATGATGGTGTCAACACGAGGCGTACTAAATCAGATAAGAAGGTTTGGGCACATTTATTAGCGTGCTTGGTGACTCAGGCTATTCACATCGAGCTCCTCACAAAGATGGACATCACTGCTCTTCGTCTTGCCCTTCGAAGATTCATGGCATTGCGAGGCCCTTGCTATCACTTGAGATCTGATCATGGGACTAACTTCACTGGGGCTCGCAATCAAATGATGAAAGAGTTAGGAGTACCAGAGAAATCGGTCAGAGACATGTTGAGAGAATTTGATTGTTCTTGGGAGCTATCCACCCCTGCAGCTAGTCATACTGGGGAAGTCTGGGAAAGGAACGTTGGTGCCTTTAAAAGGGTGTTTGCAGCAGCTTGGAACAAGTATTCCCGTACCTTTTGTGAATTGGTATCAAATTTTGAAATTATTTTTGCGATCAACATCGAAGTGCGGGAGAGAAGACAGGGTTTTGATACTTAGGGGATACTAGTAACTACAATTGTATTACCGGTATTCCCAGGAGAACCTACCTTCTCGTGGTGATACTGTTATGTACCATTTTTTTGTTATTTATTCAGAACAACATACTTATAATTATTGTCATAAATTGTTCTAACTTGGTATAACTAACGGGGCTCCCCCCAATATTTATTGGGGTACTTTCCTTTTTCATTATTTGTCATTAGCTATAACCATTTTTCTTTATTGTACTATTGTAATATTAGTCTCTGTTTGGCCCCTTACTGCGCAAGGGACCCGTCTCTTAATTTACCATGTCTATTATAAAGAGAGAAGAGGGGTCATCCCCCTCTAATTCCCCTTCAACCTCACCTACCAGAAAAGGAAAAAAGTCTAAACATGAAGAGCTTGACGGCTTTTTGGAGAGTTCTCTTAAAACCCTAAACGATATTTCATCAAAACTAGCCTCCATCTCACCACTTGGTGAATCAGATCAAACTAACCAAGACCAAACTGCATTGAAATCAATAATAGGAAAACTACAAGGACAACTCAAAAATATTTCGTCTCAACCAACTGCAACTAAACAACAGACCAAGAGAAGATATATCCCCTTTATACCAGAAGACAACAACTCAAACACCGACCAAAGTAAATTCTATGAATTTTTCTTTGAAGGTGACCTCAAGAGATCTGTCAGCCCATTTTCAGTTGAAGAGATTATCACCAAACTAACATCACTCAAACCTGTTCAGCATCAACAAAAACAAACTAATTTAGAAATAATATCAAACGACGAAACAGATGCTAAAATGCAATCCATTTCAAAAATAGAAGAAATTCCCTGCAAGGTGTCTCCATACACTCTTTTCAACACCACCAGAGGAATCATATATGTTAAACATATTCATTTCTCTACATCTGCTGATACACTAACAGAGTTCCAATCCTGGCTCTCTGAGATCTACGATATTAATAATATCCCTACTGCTCCTTTCATCAGACCACGAGATCCAAATACAACAGCTTTGATCATAACCTTCAGTGGCAGCCTTCCATATAGCATTTACATTCCCGGAGAAGAAACAGATACAAAAGTTTACCAATTCAATAACAAACCAATGAAATGTAACAAATGTCAGAATTATGGACACACAGCTGCCAGGTGCAGATCGCAAGAAATCATCTGTAGGCGATGCTCCGCCGTCGGACACAAAGCTGAGGATTGTGACAGGAATGAGCCAGCCAAATGTTATCATTGTCAGGATGAACATGAAGCTGGATCCCGTGATTATCCGAGACACAAGAGAGAGATGACCTTGTTAGACATCCAATCACCAAATGAAGTAAGTCTGAAGAGAGCTATTCAGATAGAGAAAGATTAAAACCTTCAAGCTGTCAACCAGCAGAAGGAGTTTTTGGATGTCCTGGACATATCCATGTCTGTGGACACCAAAAAAGCCTTTACACCATGGCTTCTAGAAAAATGTCTAGCTGCAGTAGCTGGCAAAGTAATGAACATCAGATCTGTAAGCAACGAAACCTACTCAGTACAAGTATCAAGCAAAGAGCAAAGCAGACAATTACTTTCCTTAACACTACTTAACAATAAACCAGATACTGGAACCAGAAGCAATAGATTTGAAGGACCCAAAGGACTAGCCTACATCTATGAATACTACCTTGCTCAATTTGAAACTTACAAAAGTAAACTAATTGAAACTCTACCAATCAAAGACATAGCAAACAACATGGATCAAATCAAGAAACCCCCGTGCAATACCACTCCTCATTAGCTTCAACAAACCAGAAATTCCTATTTTCCTCAACATCCCTGGAGAACAAGCACTCACAAAAATAAATGAATACAAAAATAGACCCATGTTATGCAAACAATGTTTGCAATTTGGACATACCACAAAAAGATGCAGAAACCAAGTAAAATGTGCAAAATGCACATCCGATGACCATATCCTCGATAGTTGTACCTCAGAACTACCAACTTGTTACCACTGCAAAGAAAATCACTATACAGGTCAACAAAATGCAAAGAAACTCAACAAGAACAAGAAATACTCTCAATTCAAAGCAAAAATAGAATTCCGAGAAGCCAAGCAAGATTTATCTTTCAAAAAAACAACCCAAATTTCAAAACTATGAATTACAGTGAAGCCACTATCAAATTCCAAAAACCAAAGCAGAACTACCAACCCATCTATGTCAAACCACCAGATAAATCACTCATTCAAAACATAAAGAAGACTGCAAATAAACCAACCAAACCAAACTCCAATATTGAACTACCAACAGATATACCAAGTACTTCATTTGCCACACAGGACGACGTCACTGCCATGGAAAATGATTTTAGAAGTACAATGTGCGCTCCAATCCAAACATCCAAATCTAGAAGTCCAATAAATCGAAATAGATCAAGACACCAATCAAAATCCCCCAAATCAAGACATAACAAACAAAGATCGATTAACTCCGGAAAACACCACCACAGGTCAAACTCTTATATTTGCGTGCCTGTGGCTTGGGGCAGTCTACAGCTGTCTATCCTTCACAATGGATAACATTCTACAATGGAATGTAAGAGGAGCATCATCAGCAAAACAAGACCTACTCAAACTAATAGAAACTCATCATTTCACAATCATAGCCATCCAGGAAACATTCCTAGGAGGTGACTTCATGATTAAGTTACCAGGTTTTAACGGAATATGCAAACAGGGTCACTACAATCGCCGATTTCATGGTGGTGTAGCTCTATTTATCCACTCATCACTACCTTATGAATAGCTTGAAATTGACAGTCCACACCAAGTAATAGCAGCAAAAATTCAGCTTTCCAATCACTCGCCAATAACCATTGCTTCAATATATCTACCAGGTAGAGAACAAGTAACTCCTCAGACACTAACTCATATCATCCAACAACTACCAGAACCATTCATCCTACTGGGTGACTTTAATGCTCATCATGAGAACTGGGGGCCAACGCCTGCAGATCCAAGAGGAAGAATCATCGCAAACATAATCAACAATATGCAGCTAAACTGTCTAAACGATGGCAGTCCCACTCACGAATCAGGTTTATCTATAGACCTATCAATTTGCAACCCTAATATAATCCCCATCCTCATGTGGGCTGCACTTGACTCACTACTATCTAGTGACCATCATCCAATCATGATCTCAGCCATAAACCAAAACAACAATAACTCACAACCAAGACCAAGATATAACTACAAAAAGGCAAATTGGGACAGCTACTCTGAAGATGCAATATGGAACACTTTCTCGGGAGTTAATAATCAAATCAACAGTGCAACCCTTTTAGACGAATTTTACGATAAACTTTATAAAGCAGCCGACCATCATATTCCTATTTTCATCCCCAAACGCTTTTTCCCTTCTCCCTTCTGTAATGAAGTTTGCAAAATTCTCTATGCAGAAAGAGAACGACTATACAAGCTATACAAGAGAACAGGATCCATCGCACATAAAATAAACTGGAAGAGAATCAGAGCAATTACCAAACAAACCATCCGCCAAAGTAAACAAAAAGAACTTCATGACTTCCTCAGCAAAATGAAATACAACACCCCAATGTCTCAAATTTACCAAAAATTGAGGTAAATGAGAGGCCGTCCACCACGCATCATTTCCTTCCTAAAAGACTCCAACAATGTTTCATTTACCACTGAAGAAGAAATAGCAAATAAATTAGCAGAATCTTTTTGCTCAACATTAAGCTACAATAACTGTTCTCCAACATTCAATCAGATCCGCACCCTACAAGAATCCTCACCATTGGATTTTTCAACCAATACAAATTTTGACTACAACCTTCCTTTCACAATGATTGAACTCAAATCTGCACTTGCATCAGCAGCAAATACGTCACCAGGACCTGATAAAATTCACTACTCCATGATTAAATATCTCCCGCAGAGAGCATTAGAGCATCTTCTTTTACTGTACAATAGATTTTGGACAACATCATTTTACCCGCTTAAATGGCGCGAATCCTGCATCATTCCAATACCCAAACCAGGCAAAGACCACACCAACCCAACCAACTACCGCCCTATAGCACTAACAAGCTGCTTGGGGAAATTAATGGAGAAGATCATTAATAAGAGACTCATAGAATTCCTTGAAAGCAATAAATTCCTATCACCATTTCAGTGTGGATTTCGCAAAAATAGAGCTACAATAGATCATCTCATCAGACTAGACACCTATATCAAAAAAGCTTTCGCCGATAACAAAGATACAATAGGAGTTTTTTTCGTCCTTGCCAAAGCGTACGACACCACATGGCGCTACGGCATCCTCAAAGATATTAATGAAAGGAGAGCTACCAAGATATAATGTGGAGTTCTTGAAAGAAAGAAGATTCCGAGTAGCAGTTGGGTCAGCTGTTTCTGAAGAGAAACTACAGGAGGCAGGCATTCCACAGGGATGCATCCTCTCAGTCACACTCTTTGCCATCAAAATAAATTCAATATCCTCCATTATTCCACAGCAAATCCATCAGTCATTATTTGTCGATGATGTTCAAATAGCTTTTTCAGACTTCAGCATGCATCAAGTTATATCTGTACTACAACCAATCATCAATAAACTATCCAAATGGGCAGATCAGAACGGATTCACCTTCTCAACAACTAAAACTAAATGCATCGTTTTTCACCCAAAACCTGACTTCCCACAAATCCCCGTACTAACCATGAACAGAGCAAGACTACCCGCAGAAAAAACAGTAAGGTTCTTGGGAATGACATGGGACCAGCAATTAACATGGAAACCGCACATACAAAATCTTATAACAACATGCCAACAATCCCTAAATTTAATCAGAAGTCTCTCCTCCCTTATATGGGGAGCTGACCAGCATATTCTCTTGCACACCTACATACTCATTCTACGCCCAAAAATAGACTACGGGTGCGTAGTATATGGCTCCGCTTCCGATGCACTGCTGAGGCAGGTAGAAGTCATTCAGAATGAAGCACTCAGAATCAGTTCTGGTGCTTTCCGCTCATCTCCCATCAACAGTTTGCAAATACTCTTGAATGAACCTCCATTAACAGCTAGAAGAACAGATTTAGTATGCCGCTACTTCTTCAAGATCAAAAGTTTTATTAATAATCCTGTCTTTAACATCCTGATTTACAACACACTGCAGCGCTAGCTTTCAAATAATGCTATATCCTGTAAATCTGTCATATCCCGTACTAACAATGCACTAGCAGATCTTCACCTACCCACCCAGCCCGTTCTCCCGCATCGAACTCCAACTACCTACTCGTGGTGTCTACAGAGACCACAGATTGACACAGAATTGGTGACTCCTGAAACCAAATCAATAGCCAACTTTAACCCCATCTTCAGAGATCATGTAGATTCCACTTATCCAAACCACAAGCACATCTACACTGATGGATCGAAAAGTGAAGTTAGTCACTGGAAGGAATATAGCGGAGTGGAATATACATACAAACTTAGAGCTGAAGGAGCTTCCACTTTGAAAATTTGAAACATCTTTTGATTATTAAATGTAATTCAAGTTTATTTTTTAATTCTAATTTTTTGATAAGGTTTATCTAAGTGTTTGTTTCTTATTGTCAAAGTTTGTGTTGCTGTTCAAAAAATATCTGCGTTCATTATGTAAATTATTTAGTTACCTTTCGGATAGATGTATGTAGATTCTGTAGAATAGTCTAGTCTGCAGAGACTATGATAGACGGTGGTTATTCCATTCAAGTTGGAGGTGAAATTCAATGAACAGTATTTTATTTAAAATCGACATCTTCAAAATAATCAATTTTATGATATTAATATCACCAAGTAATCTAACTTATAATTTAAACTTCGTAATATTCAAAAAAATTTAAATTCATATGTGCATGCGTGAGAGCATAAGAATATATCTTAAGGTCATACGGTCAGCATACAGTCATATTTTACGCGCATATGGTCATATTTTTTAGAGCATATGGTCATTTTTTAGAGCATATACGTCATATTCGATAGGTCATATTGTCCCAGCCCTGGTCATCAGTATGCCGTCGTCAGCCGTAGCTATGCCATCATGGGCCAGTGCTGGCCCACAGTAAAATACAGTTGGCTTTAGAGCGGTTAACATCGGCATGCCGTCGTCAGCCGTAGCTATGCCATCATGGGCCAATGCTGGCCCAACAATTAAATTACAGTTGGCTTTAGAGTGGTTAGCATCGGCATGCCGTCGCTAGCCATTGTCAGCCGTTGCTAGCCGTTGTCAGCCGTTGCTATGCCAGCATGGGCCAATGCTGGCCAGCGGTGCAAAAGGCATTGGCCCGACGTTGGCACAGAGATGGCCCGATCTGGCAATGTTGGTTTGCCGACGTTGGCCCACCGCCTTATTCAACGACCTGCAATACTTCTGGGGTACACAATGCGAGTGTAGGTTCAGTAACTGTCTATTTAAAAGCCAGCAGCTCGCACTTGTGTGACCGAGTGAGGCGAGTTCAGTGAGACAGCTACTGTCCACTTTCATGACAATAACTCGCACCATGTAACAAAGCCTTTAACCATTTACATATTAAAAATTGACCAAAAAATGCATATTTCTCGGTTAGCATATATGTATGCACACGTCACACGTGCATATTATGTGCTCTGGAAATATATGCAGAAAACTGCATATATGTAATATGCACATAACACAATGTCACATCCCTAGTAATAACGGTTTTTTCATCACGGGGGTTTAAATTATGTTTCGGAACCACAGGCCATATCGCAAACTTCAAAAGAATCTAAAATTCAAGAGACTCGAAGGAATAGTCAGAATGGAAAGTAGCTCATAAACAAAGGAACCTACCATCGTCAGTGACAAGCTAATGGATGTAGAAAAGCTACTCCGTGAATTCTGTTACTTACCAAGAAATGTGACGGTAAGGGACACAAGCACCGGCGTCTGCATTTACGGATGGAACAGGAAGGAAAACGTAGAGGTGATGTATACATGAAGTCTTATCATCACAAAAATCTAGAGCCTAGTATATGAAGTACGTTACCCTTGCGTTATCCTCTAAAACTGAAAGAGTATTAAAAAGGATAAATTTTGGAAAAATAAAAATACAAAGTACAACAATTCAGGAAATTTAATCAAGATTGAGAAATTATATTATTTATTATTCCAAAATTAATTTTAATAAAACCTATCTAATATTTTACATAAGAAATATTAAACATATACAGTATATACATTCATATCACACTTTTTACAATTCAATTTACTTCACAGTGTGAAAATAAAATAAACAAATTACAGTAAGAAAATAGAGTAATATGTAGATGTCAACCATAAAACTAGCTCCAGTAATTTTAATCAAATAGATAGGTACCACCCAGAGTCACACATAAAAATTAAATAATCATTAGTAAGATGCCTGAATTTGAATACTTCAACAGCACAGTGAATTGAAAGACTACGTTCTACCACTCATAAACATATATTCATTATTCACTAACGATGATAATAAGGCACTGAAGTAAGTGTCATTTCCATGCCTTCTTTTTCGTGTTTGATGAAGCCAGTCTCGCCAGAAGCAACACCGACAATGCCTCATGCCAAGGAGTCACCAGTCTGGCCAGAAGCAACACCGACAATGTCTCATGCCAAGGAGTCACCAGTCTCACCAGAAGCAACACCGACAATGCCTCATGCCAAGGAGTCACCAGTCTGGCCAGAAGCAACACCGACAATGTCTCATGCCAAGGAGTCACCAGTCTCGCCAGAAGCAACACCGACAATGCCTCATGCCAAGGAGTCACCAGTCTCGCCAGAAGCAACACCAACAATGCCTCATGCCAAGGAGTCAGCAGTCTCGCCAGAAGCGACACTGACAATGCCTCATGCCAAGGAGTCAGCGGTCTCGCCAGAAGCGACACTGACAATGCCTCATGCCAAGGAGTCACCAGTCTCGTCAGAAGCAACACTGACAATGCCTCATGCCAAGGAGTCACCAATCTCGTCAGAAGCAACACTGACAATGCCTCATGCCAAGGAGTCAGCAGTCTCGCCAGAAGCGACACTGACAATGCCTCATGCCAAGGAGTCAGCGGTCTCGCCAGAAGCGACACTGACAATGCCTCATGCCAAGGAGTCACCAATCTCGTCAGAAGCAACACTGACAATGCCTCATGCCAAGGAGTCACCAGTCTCGCCAGAAGCAACACTGACAATGCCTAATGCCAAGAAGTCACCAGATTCACTAGGCATTTTGATCAATATCTTACTGTCATCATTGTCAAAGGAGTGACCTGAGCTATCCAGATTTTGATCTCTATTCAACTCAACGCTAAGGAAGAACCACCCTGAAAATAAACGAGAAATTAATAAAAAAAAATTGTTAGGAATTGACATTTCTTCTATGTTGTATAAAATATACTGAACATAGCGGAATTGAAATGTCCTTCTACATCGAATGAGGAAGTTGTTATATTATAATTTGGTCCTTTTTAAGGGGAGGGTAACGATTTTGAACCATCTCTTTTAATTACAGTCCACTGTAGTTTAAATTTTGATATGAGATGTAAAATTTAATTCTAAGAAACTATTGGTCGTTGTGAGAAAAAGAAAAATTGAGTTGAATTTTGCAAAAATGTCAATTTTTTCAATATTCATTTTTATCGAAAAAATACCACTAACAAGAGTGTCGTAGAATTTAATTCTACATTTCATATCAAAATTATACTACATTGGACTACAAAGAAAAAAAATGGTTAGGATCACTTAATTCTTCCCATAGAGAAATATTAAATTTTCTTTATGAAAACATCGAAGAAAACTGCTGAAATTCATTTTTTCATGGTAGACCAGAATATACAGAGCTCATTTATCCAAAAACCTGATGCAACACTTTTCGATTGTTTCACTGTACGCTTTCCTAAAGAGATTTGATATCTTCAAATTAGGAGTTCCTATAATGTAATTGTTCGAAATGGTACTCAAAGAAATTGTAATTGGATATTTTATGAATTCCTTTAAAATCAATCCATCATCATCACCTTCAAATCCATTTTTCTTAAAACTTTATCATCGATAAGAAATAAACGGATGATTTCAGAATCCCAGACTATTTATGCCATTAATAAATGAGTTATATGTGTAGAAATAAACTTTGAATATAATTTTAAAAAATTGTTCAAATATATTAAAAAAACTTTTGAAGGAAAACTCACCATTCTTTTCCATCATTGTGTGACTTTATGTGTCTCGCAAGATGGTCTGAGCGAGTGAATTTCTTATCACATTTGGGACAATGGAATCTCCTTTCTCCTGTATGAGTTCTTTTGTGCCGTTGTAATTCAGCAGATCTTGTGAATGTCTTAGTGCAGAACATCCAATTGCATTTCAAAGGTTTGTCACCTGTATGCCTCACCAAATGTGTTCTGAGAAGGGAAGGTTTTTCGAAAGTCTTTTCACAGCCTGGTATGTGACAGATGTGCATTTTTTTCTTTGGGCCCCCACCTCCCATAGGATCATTTCCATCACCGGACACGTTAATTCCGCCCTCTTGACAATTTGGGCACACACACTTGACTCTCCGCTTCCTGGTACGTTTGGTGGTTGAAGTAGTGGTGTCTTCTTCTATCATATCAGTGTCTTCTATCATACCAGTGTCTTCTATCATACCAGTGTCTTCTATCATACCAGTGTCTTCTATCATACCAGTGTCTTCTATCATACCAGTGTCTTCTATCATACCAGTGTCTTCTATCATACCAGTGTCTTCTATCATATCAGATTGGGTCTGTTTGGACGCTACTCTCGCCACTGTAGAAGATTGCTGTATAAATTGGTCCGAAGGCATGATACTGTACTTGCTTAGTCCATCTTCTTGCATACCGATAATTTGTGCTTCCGCAGGAAGCAGCTGTCCTTGCAGAGGTGATCCCGGATTTTGTTGCACAGTCTGTTGTTGTGAGAGATTTGCAGCGTTCACAGATTGAACCTGAAAAAATAGTGTTATTGTTGGTACACATCCAATTGATAATCACTCATTTTGCTAAATAAAAATAAGGAATCATATTAGATTGCTCAATGTAAACTTAATCTCAAATACTCCGATGCTGTACAAAAATAAGTTAAAATTAGTAAGAATTGATTTACTAGTTGGTTAGAATTTACCTAGTATTAGTTAGAAATGATGTACTTACATTCCCCAAGCCAGGAATATGTTGGTAGAGTTGTCCTGGCTGCATCAGATTGTGAGTAATTTGTATGCCACCAGATACAGCCGTGGTTGCCACTGCCACGGGTTGTTCAGTATCAAGAGTTGCGGCTGCTGCAGCCTGGAAAAAATAATGATTTCCATGCGATTCATTCGTGAAAAGAAATTTATTATGGAACTTAACCAGAATATTTGAAAATGCTTAGAGAAGGGCGTTAAAATTATCAATATGACTGACCTGCTGTGCCCGAGCATTATTCACGGTCTGATTGTTCCTGCCGTTTTGGCTGGTGCCGGCAGGTGCAATCAGGCCAGCGGTGACAGCATTAGCAAGATGCTGTAACTGAACAACGTCAGCCGTGACAGCAATCTTGTCATCTTCACCCTGGCCGCTGGGAATTGTCAAGTTGTTAGAGTTGGTGACAGCAGACTTGGCTGTGCTGCCAGGGGAGGACCAAGTCACTCCTACTGACGAATCTACTGATTGCTGTAGTTGTTGTTGCTGCTGCTGTTGTTGTTGCTGTTGAATGTTAGCAGCTACGAGATTGCCAGAGCCTGTAAAATATGAAAAATAGATGAGTTAGTACCTACGGCCGAATAAAATAAAAGATCAATAGGACTCATTTATTTTTATTTTTCTATTTTTTTTAAGTTCAGCTGAATTCATTCGATATTGAATGGAATTTTCTTAAATATAATAATCATTGTGAAAATTTTGAAGATTCTGAACACAGCACAACTGCACAAAATCTCTGATATTCTAATACATTTTCAAAAAAGAACCTCTGTTAAAAAAGAGTTCAATTATAGCAATAGAAATTTAAGTTGTATAAAATATAATGTCCATAGCGGAATTGAAATGTCCTTCCTCGTCTAATGACTAAGTTGTTATACATATTATAATTTGGTCCTTTTTAAGGGGAGGGTACCGATTCTGAACCATCTCTTTTAATTACAGTCCAATGTAGTTTAAATTTTGATATGAGATGAAGAATATAATTCTAAGAAACTATTGGTCGTTGTGAGAAAAAGAAAAATGTAATTAAATTTTGCAAAAATGTCTTTCTAATATTCATTTTTATTGAAAATTGTCACTAGCAGGAGTGTCGTAGAATTCAATTCTACAATCAAAATTCAGCTACATTGGACTGTAAATAAAAAAAAACTTTTAGGAACACTGATATAAACAGGTCTTCCCATAAAGAAATATAAATTTTTTTTATGAAAACATCGAAGAAAACTGCTGAAATTTATTTTTTCATGGTAGACCAGAATATACAGAGCTCATTTATCCAAAAACCTGATGCAACACTTTTCGATTGTTTCACTGTACGCTTTCCTAAAGAGATTTGATATCTTCAAATTAGGAGTTCCTATAATGTAATTGTTCGAAATGGTACTCAAAGAAATTGTAATTGGATATTTTATGAATTCCTTTAAAATCAATCCATCATCATCACCTTCAAATCCATTTTTTTTTTTAAACTTTATCATCTATAAGAAAAAAACTGATGATTTCAGAATCCCAGACTATTTATGCCATGAATGAATGGGTTATATTTGTAGTAACAATTTTTTGAAAATAATTTTTAAAAAAGTTGATCAGTGATATTAAGAAACTTGGAAGGAAAACTTACAATATTTTTTTTTCTTTATCTTTATATGTTTCGAAAGGTGGTCTGGGCGCTTGAATTTCTTATCACATTTGGGACAATGGAATCTCCTTTCTCCTGTATGAGTTCTTTTGTGTCGTTGTAATTCATCAGATCTTGTGAATGTCTTGGTGCAGAACATCCAATTGCATTTCAAAGGTTTGTCACCTGTATGCCTCACCAAATGTCTTCCGAGATTGTAAAGTTTTTCGAAAGTTTTTTCACAGCCTGGTATGTGACAGATGTGTATTTTTTTCTTTGGGCCCCCGCCCCCCATCGGATCATTTCCATCACCGGACACGTTAATTCCGCCCTCTTGACAATTTGGGCACACACACTTGGCTCTCCGCTTCCTGGTACGTTTGGTGGTTGAAGTAGTGGTGTCCTGTTCTATCATAGCAGTGTCAGTACTCATGATATTTTCACTTTGGGTCTTATTGGTCGCTGCTGACGCCACTGTAGAATAAGTTTGTGTTCCTTTAGGAAGCTGCCGTCTTTGCAGATGTGATCCCGAAGTCTGTTGCACAGTCTGCTTTTGTTTTGAAGTGAAAATAGTACCAGAGATCGCTACATTAGCTCCAGTATTCTGCTGCAATGCAGCAAAGGAGATGGGAATACCGCCTGCAAAAAAGGGAAGATTTGCAGCGTTCAGAGCTTGAACCTGAAAAAAATAGTGTCTCTGTTATTGTTGCTACACAACCACTCGATATTCACTCATGTTGCTAAAAAAATTGAGTAACTATATTAGATTGCTTAAGGGGACCGTCCCCAAAATTTTGAAAAAATTTTATTATTGAAGTTATGGTTCTGAAACTTTGTATGTATATATAAAATCGAATTATCTATCGTTTTTGTTCATGACATTTTTTCGATTAGACACATAGAAAACGAGTTATTCGAATTTCGAACCATTTTCAAAAACCTAGGCTTTTTTTTTTGTTGAAGCTAGAGCATTGCGGTTTTTTGCATTCGATTCTCCATACTGATAACTACAATATTATCTTCTTCGATATTTGATTTTCGGATGGGTTTTCTAAATTTCGACTTTTTCATAAAAAGTAAACCAAAAATTTTAAAAAAATATTTTTGTCGGAAAAAATTTTCTACAACAAATTCGAAAATCAAAAATCGAAGAAAATCATATTGTAGATATCATTATGGAGTATCGAATGCAAAAAACCGCAATGCTCTAGCTTCAACCAAAAACCAGAACCTTAGGTTTGAATTACAAGATTTGTAGATCTCAGAATTAGTAGGAATTTCCTTTCAAAGTTTGATGATCTGACACGCAGCATCCATCCGCTTCGAAGGTTTAGGGATAACTGAACAATCTCTCTTTGCATTCATTGGTGTGGGCGTGCTATAGGGGTAGGTTAGATACCAGATATAGCGAGATAATTAATTATTACGAATTATAATTGGCTGAGAGATGGTTTTTAGAGTACATATTGACTCCCTATCCCCCGGCCCACTTTTCCCTTTCTCCCCCTCTCCCCAGGGGGTTAGAGTTATACGAGACTTTTGATATTTTGCACACACTATAAGAAGGTTATAAAGCAACTATTTACACAATAAAAAAATAAAGATAAAATGTTGAGATTTCTTCGGGGACGGTCCCCTTAATGTAAATTTAATCTCAAATACTTCAGATCCTGTAGAAAAATAAGTTAAAACACTATATTTTATGTATCTTGTAATAGTTTGAATGGATTTACTCACATGCGGCACGCCAGGAATATGTTGGTAGAGTTGTCCTGGCTGCGTCAAAAGGAGAGGCATTTGATTGCCACCAGATGCAGCCGCTGCCACTTGTTGCACTGCTGCAGTCTGAAAAGAAAAGATTTCCATTCCATAACTAATTTAGTAGGGGTTTAACGTCTGCTTCGGAACCAAAGGCCATATCGATGACGTCAAAAGAAAATTAAATACAAGGAACTAGAAGAAGCAGTCAAAAAGGAAAGTGGCTCCATGAACGAAGTTACTTACCACAGTCGGTGACAATGCTCATGGATGCAGAAGAGCTACTCCGTGAATGCAGTTACTTACCAAGGAATGTGACGAAATGGGGCATAAGCACCGGTGGCTGCACTCACGGATGGAAGAGGAAAATGAAGATGTGATAGTAAATGAAGCCTACGAGCCTACCTAACACAAAAATCTAAGACCTCGTAGTTGAAGAGCATAACCCTAGCGCTATCATCTAAAACTGCAAGTAGCGTTGAAAAAAAATGATAAACATGATAAAAATGAAAAAAGACAATACATAATCCAAATTACAACAGTTCGAGGCCCAAGGGACGCCACCCCCCTTCTCTTCCATTCACCACAGACAGCTTCAGGATAGAGCCCCTGGGGGCAAATTATAAATATGACTGACCTGCTGTACTCGAGCATTATTCACGGTCTGATTGTTCCTGTCGTCTTGACTGGTGCCGGCAGGTGCAATCAGGCCAGCGGTTACAGCATTAGCAAGATGCTGTAACTGAACAAAGTCAGCCGTGACAGCTGTCTCGTCATCTTCACCCTGGCCGCTTGCAATTGTCAAGTTGTTCGAGTTGGTGACAGCAGAGTTGGCTGTGATGCCAGGGGAGGACCAAGTCACTCCTACTGACGAATCTACTGATTGCTGTAGTTGTTGTTGCTGCTGACTGTTAGCTGCCATGAAATTGCCAGAGCCTATAATAGATGAGTTAGTAACTACGGTCAAATAAAATATCAATGCGACTCATTTCTTTCAGTCTTTTTTTCAAAGTTCAGCTGAATACATTCGATATTAAATGGAATTTTCCTAAATATAATAATTGTGATTTTGAAGATTCTCAACACAGCGCAAAATATCTGATATTCTATTACAGTTCAAAAAAAGAAACTCAGTGAAAGAAGAATGCAATTGAAAAATTTAGTAATTTTTGGTTAATAAAATTTTTGATTCAATAGGCTGTTGTAATGGAGATTGTTAAAAACTTATCTATAGTTTGAGACAACGTAGTTAATGACCTGCAAGTTGCCCCAAAGACACCATGCCCCCCTGTGCCGTGGCTATTTTGGGGTAGTCACTATCTGTACAGGTTGCAGTTGTCCATTGACCAGGTTATTACTCTGCTGCTGAATTGAACACATGAGTACTTACCTAATCAAAGGTAAAAAGAGATTACTTAGCTAACCAATTTGGTGGCCGGAAATTTCTGTTATGGAAATTTTGGTCTCTGAATTATGAATGACTTCTCAACATAAATGGCAGTTATGTAGTTTTTGTATCCGCTAGTTGATTGTAGTGCACACTACATAATTGTATAATAACCTGGCATGGGGGTTCGGAGGGCGGCACGCCCCTCGATGCATCTAACTGATAAGATTTATTTACACCTCAGACTGAATATTCAGAGAAACAATTTCCGAGACCGAATTTTCCACTCAAATCTCATGTTAAACAAATGTCAAAAGATGTCAAAAATACTAAAGTTACGTTTCATTTTACAATGGTTAATGATGTTATCCGCATCTATCAAATAGGTACACTACACATTTTAGTATTAATAATTTCAACTTTTCTATTATTGTTCTTGAATAAAATCATTATAAAACGAGACACAGTTTTCTGATGCAGAGTTTTCCGAGACGAGAGTTTTCCGAGACGAGAGTTTTCCGAGACGAGAGTTTTCCGAGACGAGAGTTTTCCGAGACGAGAGTTTTCCGAGACGAGAGTTTTCCGAGACAAGAGTTTTCCGAGACAAGAGTTTTCCGAGACAAGAGTTTTCCGAGACAAGAGTTTTCCGAGACAAGAGTTTTCCGAGACAAGAGTTTTCCGAGACAAGAGTTTTCCGAGACAAGAGTTTTCCGAGACAAGAGTTTTCCGAGACAAGAGTTTTCCGAGACAAGAGTTTTCCGAGACAAGAGTTTTCCGAGACAAGAGTTTTCCGAGACAAGAGTTTTCCGAGACAAGAGTTTTCCGAGACAAGAGTTTTCCGAGACAAGAGTTTTCCGAGACAAGAGTTTTCCGAGACAAGAGTTTTCCGAGACAAGAGTTTTCCGAGACAAGAGTTTTCCGAGACAAGAGTTTTCCGAGACAAGAGTTTTCCGAGACAAGAGTTTTCCGAGACAAGAGTTTTCCGAGACAAGAGTTTTCCGAGACAAGAGTTTTCCGAGACAAGAGTTTTCCGAGACAAGAGTTTTCCGAGACAAGAGTTTTCCGAGACAAGAGTTTTCCGAGACAAGAGTTTTCCGAGAC
Source organism: Caprella mutica (assembly GCA_947561585.1). Lineage (NCBI taxonomy): Eukaryota > Metazoa > Arthropoda > Malacostraca > Amphipoda > Caprellidae > Caprella > Caprella mutica. The sequence goes on from CANNZV010000529.1 coordinate 222,291, forward strand.
AAGAGTTTTCCGAGACAAGAGTTTTCCGAGACAAGAGTTTTCCGAGACAAGAGTTTTCCGAGACAAGAGTTTTCCGAGACAAGAGTTTTCCGAGACAAGAGTTTTCCGAGACAAGAGTTTTCCGAGACAAGAGTTTTCCGAGACAAGAGTTTTCCGAGACAAGAGTTTTCCGAGACAAGAGTTTTCCGAGACAAGAGTTTTCCGAGACAAGAGTTTTCCGAGACAAGAGTTTTCCCGAGACAAGAGTTTTCCCGAGACAAGAGTTTTCCCGAGACAAGAGTTTTCCCGAGACAAGAGTTTTCCCGAGACAAGAGTTTTCCCGAGACAAGAGTTTTCCCGAGACAAGAGTTTTCCCGAGACAAGAGTTTTCCCGAGACAAGAGTTTTCCCGAGACAAGAGTTTTCCCGAGACAAGAGTTTTCCCGAGACAAGAGTTTTCCCGAGACAAGAGTTTTCCCGAGACAAGAGTTTTCCCGAGACAAGAGTTTTCCCGAGACAAGAGTTTCCCCGAGACAAGAGTTTTCCCGAGACAAGAGTTTTCCCGAGACGAGAGTTTTCCCGAGACGAGAGTTTTCCCGAGACAAGAGTTTTCCCGAGACAAGAGTTTTCCCGAGACAAGAGTTTTCCCGAGACAAGAGTTTTCCCGAGACAAGAGTTTTCCCGAGACAAGACTTTTCCCGAGACAAGACTTTTCCCGAGACAAGACTTTTCCCGAGACAAGACTTTTCCCGAGACAAGACTTTTCCCGAGACAAGACTTTTCCCGAGACAAGACTTTTCCCGAGACAAGACTTTTCCCGAGACAAGACTTTTCCCGAGACAAGACTTTTCCCGAGACAAGACTTTTCCCGAGACAAGACTTTTCCCGAGACAAGACTTTTCCCGAGACAAGACTTTTCCCGAGACAAGACTTTTCCCGAGACAAGACTTTTCCCGAGACAAGACTTTTCCCGAGACTAGACTTTTCCCGAGACTAGACTTTTCCCGAGACTAGACTTTTCCCGAGACTAGACTTTTCCCGAGACTAGACTTTTCCCGAGACTAGACTTTTCCCGAGACTAGACTTTTCCCGAGACTAGACTTTTCCCGAGACTAGACTTTTCCCGAGACTAGACTTTTCCCGAGACTAGACTTTTCCCGAGACTAGACTTTTCCCGAGACTAGACTTTTCCCGAGACTAGACTTTTCCCGAGACTAGACTTTTCCCGAGACTAGACTTTTCCCGAGACTAGACTTTTCCCGAGACTAGACTTTTCCCGAGACTAGACTTTTCCCGAGACTAGACTTTTCCCGAGACTAGACTTTTCCCGAGACTAGACTTTTCCCGAGACTAGACTTTTCCCGAGACTAGACTTTTCCCGAGACTAGACTTTTCCCGAGACTAGACTTTTCCCGAGACTAGACTTTTCCCGAGACTAGACTTTTCCCGAGACTAGACTTTTCCCGAGACTAGACTTTTCCCGAGACTAGACTTTTCCCGAGACTAGACTTTTCCCGAGACTAGACTTTTCCCGAGACTAGACTTTTCCCGAGACTAGACTTTTCCCGAGACTAGACTTTTCCCGAGACTAGACTTTTCCCGAGACTAGAGTTTTCCCGAGACTAGAGTTTTCCCGAGACTAGAGTTTTCCCGAGACTAGAGTTTTCCCGAGACTAGAGTTTTCCCGAGACTAGAGTTTTCCCGAGACTAGAGTTTTCCCGAGACTAGAGTTTTCCCGAGACTAGAGTTTTCCCGAGACTAGAGTTTTCCCGAGACTAGAGTTTTCCCGAGACTAGAGTTTTCCCGAGACTAGAGTTTTCCCGAGACTAGAGTTTTCCCGAGACTAGAGTTTTCCCGAGACTAGAGTTTTCCCGAGACTAGAGTTTTCCCGAGACTAGAGTTTTCCCGAGACTAGAGTTTTCCCGAGACTAGAGTTTTCCCGAGACTAGAGTTTTCCCGAGACTAGAGTTTTCCCGAGACTAGAGTTTTCCCGAGACTAGAGTTTTCCCGAGACTAGAGTTTTCCCGAGACTAGAGTTTTCCCGAGACTAGAGTTTTCCCGAGACTAGAGTTTTCCCGAGACTAGAGTTTTCCCGAGACTAGAGTTTTCCCGAGACTAGAGTTTTCCCGAGACTAGAGTTTTCCCGAGACTAGAGTTTTCCCGAGACTAGAGTTTTCCCGAGACTAGAGTTTTCCCGAGACTAGAGTTTTCCCGAGACTAGAGTTTTCCCGAGACTAGAGTTTTCCCGAGACTAGAGTTTTCCCGAGACTAGAGTTTTCCCGAGACTAGAGTTTTCCCGAGACTAGAGTTTTCCCGAGACTAGAGTTTTCCCGAGACTAGAGTTTTCCCGAGACTAGAGTTTTCCCGAGACTAGAGTTTTCCCGAGACTAGAGTTTTCCCGAGACTAGAGTTTTCCCGAGACTAGAGTTTTCCCGAGACTAGAGTTTTCCCGAGACTAGAGTTTTCCCGAGACTAGAGTTTTCCCGAGACTAGAGTTTTCCCGAGACTAGAGTTTTCCCGAGACTAGAGTTTTCCCGAGACTAGAGTTTTCCCGAGACTAGAGTTTTCCCGAGACTAGAGTTTTCCCGAGACTAGAGTTTTCCCGAGACTAGAGTTTTCCCGAGACTAGAGTTTTCCCGAGACTAGAGTTTTCCCGAGACTAGAGTTTTCCCGAGACTAGAGTTTTCCCGAGACTAGAGTTTTCCCGAGACTAGAGTTTTCCCGAGACTAGAGTTTTCCCGAGACTAGAGTTTTCCCGAGACTAGAGTTTTCCCGAGACTAGAGTTTTCCCGAGACTAGAGTTTTCCCGAGACTAGAGTTTTCCCGAGACTAGAGTTTTCCCGAGACTAGAGTTTTCCCGAGACTAGAGTTTTCCCGAGACTAGAGTTTTCCCGAGACTAGAGTTTTCCCGAGACTAGAGTTTTCCCGAGACTAGAGTTTTCCCGAGACTAGAGTTTTCCCGAGACTAGAGTTTTCCCGAGACTAGAGTTTTCCCGAGACTAGAGTTTTCCCGAGACTAGAGTTTTCCCGAGACTAGAGTTTTCCCGAGACTAGAGTTTTCCCGAGACTAGAGTTTTCCCGAGACTAGAGTTTTCCCGAGACTAGAGTTTTCCCGAGACTAGAGTTTTCCCGAGACTAGAGTTTTCCCGAGACTAGAGTTTTCCCGAGACTAGAGTTTTCCCGAGACTAGAGTTTTCCCGAGACTAGAGTTTTCCCGAGACAGAGTTTTCCCGAGACAGAGTTTCCCGAGACAGAGTTTCCCGAGACAGAGTTTTCCCGAGACAGAGTTTCCCGAGACAGAGTTTCCCGAGACAGAGTTTCCCGAGACAGAGTTTCCCGAGACAGAGTTTCCCGAGACAGAGTTTTCCGAGACAGAGTTTTCCGAGACAGAGTTTTCCGAGACAGAGTTTTCCGAGACAGAGTTTTCCGAGACAGAGTTTTCCGAGACAGAGTTTTCCGAGACAGAGTTTTCCGAGACAGAGTTTTCCGAGACAGAGTTTTCCGAGACAGAGTTTTCCGAGACAGAGTTTTCCGAGACAGAGTTCTCCGAGACAGAGTTTTCCGAGACAGAGTTTTCCGAGACAGAGTTTTACGAGACAGAGTTTTCCGAGACAGAGTTCTACGAGACAGAGTTCTACGAGACAGAGTTCTACGAGACAGAGTTCTACGAGACAGAGTTCTACGAGACAGAGTTCTACGAGACAGAGTTCTACGAGACAGAGTTCTACGAGACAGAGTTCTACGAGACAGAGTTCTCCGAGACAGAGTTCTCCGAGACAGAGTTCTCCGAGACAGAGTTCTCCAAGACAGAGTTCTCCAAGACAGAGTTCTCCAAGACAGAGTTCTCCGAGACAGAGTTCTCCGAGACAGAGTTCTCCGAGACAGAGTTCTACGAGACAGAGTTCTACGAGACAGAGTTCTACGAGACAGAGTTCTACGAGACAGAGTTCTACGAGACAGAGTTCTACGAGACAGAGTTCTACGAGACAGAGTTCTACGAGACAGAGTTCTACGAGACAGAGTTCTACGAGACAGAGTTCTACGAGACAGAGTTCTACGAGACAGAGTTCTACGAGACAGAGTTCTACGAGACAGAGTTCTACGAGACAGAGTTCTACGAGACAGAGTTCTACGAGACAGAGTTCTACGAGACAGAGTTCTACGAGACAGAGTTCTACGAGACAGAGTTCTACGAGACAGAGTTCTACGAGACAGAGTTCTACGAGACTGAGTTTCCTACAGCAAATAACAATTTAACTGACCTAGATATTCCGATACAATACAATAGTTTAAAAACTAAAGTTACTTAGTCTTCTACTCGAATTTTGGACTGACGCCCTATAGAAAATCAAATAAACTGTTTTTAAATTCAGGATCAGTATTTTGTATCCTAATGTTTTCATGGATTTAGTGCCTACATATTACAAGAAGAAATTGAGAATGTTAATGTTAATTCCAGCTTCACTTAAAATAAGCTTCGAATAGTTTATATAATAATATACGAAAGATTGAAAAGAACTCACAAAAAAATAACTTTGAACATAATCATTAACCACTCTTCAACTAGAAATATAGGCACTGGAAATACAATTATAAACAAATATACAGAAACATTTGGTGATATGGTAGTACTAGTACTCCTAAGTTTCACTTATTTTAAAAGTTAGATGTGATGAAATAATCAAAAATATTGATAATGTGAACTAAGCAACTGCTGTCACCTAGTTAGGTTTAAGGTAGGTCCTGACTTAAGGCCCGTCCACACCTTCACTCAGGAGCGTCCACACCTTCACTCATGCCTAAAGAAATCGCTGCATGCTTGCGTTCATGCCCGTCATTTCTGGTGCAAATGCATGCTTTTTGATATCGCTCTCAGAGCGATAGCATGCGTGCGAAATCATCATTCATGCCAGAAGGACGCTTGCAGTCACGACGGCAGGATGGATGTGGACGGCGTTTCGCTTGAATAGTCAAAAATGATCACCAACACTTTAATTGAATTGAAAATCGATCTTTAGTAGTTCAGTTGTTAAAAATTAAACCCTTACTAAACTAAAAACTCTTGTTTAATAAAACTTGTTTTAATTTCATACCATTTCATCAGTAGTAAATTAGTATTGCCTCTACGGACAGAATACATTTTCGTCACCATGACTAAAAGCAAGTGTGAAATATAAACAGTTGAACAAACATTATTACATTTTTTTCTGATAAAATACAAGTCATATTTTCACATTGAGCATGCAATTGTTTAATTTATATAAAGAATTAATCTTAAAGGGGCAGTTCAGTCAATTTTTGTTTTCATAATATTAATGTTGAACGATCACTTAGTAAGAATAAAGCATTCTTGTAGAATTAAACGGTTGAAAAAATATAATAAGCGATATATATCATATTTTATAAATTCGATTTAGTTCCTGCGTCCTCCTACAGATGGCACCACCACTCTGTAGTATTTGTTTACATTTTACAGCTGATAACATGTGAACAATTTTTCTATTAACAGTATTAACAGGTAATTTATGAAGAGATGATTTTCTTTTCAAAACTAAATTTAATTGTCTCGAAGGACAGTTTTCAATTTCACAAATTATTTTCACCATTTTCAAACATATAATGACAGATTGAAGATTCTAGTCTGGGACTGGTTATCATTTTGTTTACGTACTACAATGATTAGTTCGTCGGTCCACCACAGTCCACAGATGGCGCCAGTAATTTACAATATACTTTTTATATAAACATTTCTAAAATCAACGAATATTCTAATGTTACATAAATAAATATACTAAATCGATTTAGGACCAATTTGGCGATAGTTTGATTTTGACTGAACTGCCCCTTTAAGAAATTTGATAAAACAATTTCATAATTGTTATTAGATAATTAAAATTACCCTGGAAATCAAACAAATGAGTCTATATTACTTTAATATATGTTTAACTATATTATCTTCAATAAACCTGTCAATTTATAATATTAATTATATTATTGTAGATAGTACCAATAATATTCACAGAAAATCTGCACATTACTTGACTGAGAATAGAAATTGCAATAAAAAAACAAGGATTGGTTATTCAACATGTATACCAAAAAGTCCAGTAGTGATATTATAGGTGTGGACGCGCCGCACTAGTTTGCGTGGAGTCATGAACGCAGGCATGCGCGCAAAAGTACGTTCATGAATGATACGTGTGGACGGGCCTTTAGGCAGGTAAGTTGTAAACACCTCCCCCACCCTCAATTAATGGTAAACAAACTTCAAAAAGAATTTACCTACCTAAATTTTGCTTATTACTACTATAAGAAATTAAATTATTATCATTAAAATTGTCAAAAGAGCTTATATTGAAATTTCTGTCACTTCTAGAACTTTCAGAAAAGAAAACTAATCAAATACAAACCTTTTTTTTCATAAAACCAGAAACCTAACTGAATAGTGAATAGCATAACGAAAACGTGATATAGGAGGAAGTCCCCATTTATCGGCCACTTAAGAGGTTTTCTTCAAAACTATTATTATTGTTTAACTCTCCTCTCTACTAATGCATATACGACAGAACCAACTAAAAGATGAAATTCAAATCTTTTAAACCATATAAAGTACTATGCAATTCGTTTAGTATAAATTAATCTACATTGAATCAAATATTATATCTGAAAAACTCCAATTATCAACATGTTGAAACCAAATATCAACTCATGTTATTACCCATTTATCGTCATGTGTCGATACATGGGTAATATCGTCCACAGAATAAGATTTTCATTGAACAGCTGGCAGGATGGGGGGAAATTAGGTAGAATGGGGGAAATCTAGTTGAATGGGGGAAATTAAGTAGAATGGGGAATCAGGTAGAAGGGGGAAAACAGGTAGAATGGGGTAAATTAGGTAGAATGGGGGAAAAGTTGGCTGAGTAGGGAAAATGATGCTAGAATGGAGAAATTAATTATTGTAGTACGGGTTTAACGTCTGCTTCGAAGCCAAAGGTCATATTGTCGCTGATGTCAAAATAAAAATAAATACAAGGGACTCGAAGAAGCAGTCAGAAAGAAAAGTTGCTTCATGAATAAAGTCACCTACCACTGTCGGTGATAATGCTCATAAATGTAGAAAAGCTACTCAGTGAAAGCAGCCCCTTACCAAGGAATGTAACGAAAAGGGACACAAGCACCGTTCGGATAGAAGAGGAAAATGAAGAGTTGATAGTAAATGAAGCCTACGAGTCTACCTAACATAAAGATCTAAGTTCTTCTTCGTCACAATTTTGGTAAGTGACTACATTCACGGAGTAGCTTTCCTGCATCCATGAGCTAGACACCGACAGGTGGTATTTGGCTTTGTTCATGAATCTCATCTTAATAAAATTACATTTTGAAGTCAGTGAATTGGCCTCCGATTCTGCAGCAGACGTAAAAACCCCTACGTAAGTAATTAATCAAAGCGACAATATTTTTAATTTCCTTCTCATTAAATTATCAATTTATTTTGAGAAGAAAAAGTTTTAGAAAACCAAAGTCGTGTCGAAATTTTGATAGATCACGTTGTTTGTTTTTCCAAATAAATGAAGTTCACAAAATATATATCATCGTAAACTGTATAAATAATAATTAACCGAATCTCAGAGAAATGTAAACACTAAACTACCTAATAAATGATTTTAAGATGAATACCAGCTATATATTAATTATGAATATCACAAGCAGATGTGCACACATTCTTTGGATAACGTGTACGGCAATACAACAACATTGTACGTCTAAAACTAATCATTATTCAGATGAACAAGGTATATTGAATAGTATAATCAACTATTCTGATTCTATTAAATATGAATAGGTCCCCCCTCTAATTACTCCCCCCCCCCCCCCCTGTTTACCACCCTATAATTGAGTTCTAGTAGGTCGATAAATGGGTAAAAGCTATCTAAGTATGTAAAATTGAATAAATATTGAGAATTAATATATTTATTAACCATTAAACTGTTTTAGAACCACTATTTCGAAATTGATCAAAATACCATTTATCGTCACCCCATGACGATAAATGGAAAAACCTCTTTATTGATACCCAATATCGACACATCGATTTATTTTACATATTGATGACCAAATTAATTTCTGATTTTATATTTAAGAAATGCAATTAAAAACAAGCAAAATCGTATGAACATTATTTTTAATTTTTTTTTAATTGAAGCGTAAAATGGCGCATAACAAATTCTCTATACCTATTACCTAATCAATTACGGTAGGTTTGTCCTGAATGTACCGTATCGTCATACATCTCATCAGTTAAACTGACACTCTGATTGTAATTTTGAATGAAATTACTTAAATTTTTGCAACAATATTAAAAATGTATGGAGACATCGATTTGTAAAATACCTGAACCATAGAAAATAACAACATATTGGAAAAACTATTTTCTGGAATAGGGAAGATTAAATCATTCGCAATTTATAAAATGTCTTGAAATTAATATTAAATTATTTATTGTTCAGCAAAACTAGTTTTTTATACTAAGTTTAAGTGACGATAAGGGGTTAAAGCTTTTGTTTCAAGGCTTAAAATTCATGGTTATTAACGGCTCTAGTTTATTAGTCTAAAATCTACTATTGCCACTAAGTACTAGTTCGTTAACCATTTATATTTAGTTTTGCAAAGGACTCAGAAGAAATGAAAAGTGAACGGGGAGGACAAAATAAACAAGAAATATTATCTAGTTTTATTAAACAGTTTAAACAAACATTCCTCATTCAACCAACACAAACACACCAAATATGATAGAAAGGGTTACACAATAAATCAAAAAAATCTTTATTAAGCATAATACGTATAAATCAGGTAAGTAGGTACGATATCTCAGGTAAGTAGGTACGATATCTCAGGTAAGTAGGTACGATATCTCAGGTAAGTAGGTACGATATCTCAGGTAAGTAGGTACGATATCTCAGGTAAGTAGGTACGATATCTCAGGTAAGTAGGTACGATATCACAGGTAAGTAAGTACGATATCCCAGGAAGTAGGTACGATATCCCAGGAAGTAGGTACGATATCCCAGGAAGTAGGTACGATATCCCAGGAAGTAGGTACGATATATCTGGTAAGTAGGTACGATATCCCAGGAAGTAGGTACGATATATCTGGTAAGTAGGTACGATATATCTGGTAAGTATAGTAGTTACACAATCATAGGTAATTTACGAAACAATCTATTTACTAGAGACTTAAGAATTTCTTAGTTTGGGATTATTGTGAAAATAACAGCCTGAAACATAAGTGGAAAATAAAGTATTCACAAGCTGTATTTTGCAAAGTGACTAAATATTATCTACATAGTTAAATGACAGTGAACTAACAGAATAGAAAAGAATTTAACTGCGAATAGATGTCAAACAATTTACAAAGAAAACGAACTGTATGTTCCGTACATGACCAAGAACTAATATTTGAGCAAAAACCAATTTTCAAACCCCTTTTCAACCCGATTACCCAAATCTAACTAACCATCAAAATCACATATTTACAGTAGGACATGAATATGCTGGAAGTACTTTTCAACTTTCTCTTTCTTTCTTCTTCAGTTTAATGAGGTTGTCAGACCCAATGGACACCATGCACCTCAGGTCTTCAGATTCAGCCAGTAGTCTAGCTATCACTTTCTGTAAAAGAAAAGAATAATGTTAGATATGGATAGTGGTCTTGGCTCATAGAAACACAGCAAATAAATAAATATCCTTTGTATTTAATTTTCTTGGTCGTATCACATACTCGATTTACACCAACTTTAAGAGGCACAATTTATCGAATGTCTATTTAACGTTTTTTGTGACGGACGTACAGATCGACTTACACGTCTTATTTTATAATAGTAGCTATATATAACGTATTTTGTTTAGCACCATACGACATTTTTTCTGAACTAATTAGGTTATATTTTAGATCCACAGTTCCTCTCCAACCCTCCTATAATTCCCCCACTTTCACTTCCCCCACCTATATTTCCCCGACATTCCCTTCCTCCACCTACATTTCCATCATCAACACTTCCACCATGCATCAACACTTAAATCATCTACATTTCCACTATCTACACTTCCACCATCTACACTTCCACCATCTACACTTCCACCATCTACACTTCCACCATCTACACTTCCACCATCTACACTTCCACCATCTACACTTCCACCATCTACACTTCCACCATCTACACTTCCACCATCTACACTTCCACCATCTACACTTCCACCATCTACACTTCCACCATCTACACTTCCACCATCTACACTTCCATCATCTACACTTCCACCATCTACACTTCCACCATCTACACTTCCATCATCTACTCTTCCATCATCTACTCTTCCACCATCTCCTCTTCCACCATCTCCTCTTCCACCATCTACACTTCCACCATCTACACTTTCACCATCTACACTTTCACCATCTACACTTTCACCATCTACACTTCCACCATCTACACTTCCACCATCTACACTTCCATCACCTACTCTTCCACCATTTACACTTCCACCATCTCCTCTTACACCATCTACACTTCCATCATCTACTCTTCCACCATTTACACTTCCACCATCTCCTCTTCCACCATCTCCTCTTCCACCATCTACACTTCCACCATCTACACTTCCACTACCTTCATTTTTCCCACCTTCATTTTTCCAACCTCCAATTGCCTCACCTTTTACTAAATATAATCAAAAAAGGATCAATTAATAATTATAATAGACAATAATATGTTTAGTTTGTGGTATCATGCATACCAAATTTGCTTATAAACAAGCAGAATAATAATATGATAGATTATGGACACAGGTGGTCAGTAAATACCTAGTTTCTGTTCTTAAATAACTGGCAGCCATGAAAATTCTCTTCACTAATATAGTATCCTATAGTGCCAATAATATAATGTGTCGTTCTATGAAACAATCGGGTCTTTTAAAATACTTGACATTTCAAATTTGGAGCATTACTATTAAATGCAGAACTAATTAATTTAGTAGGGGTTTAACGTCTGCTTCGGAACCAAAGGCCATATCGCTGACGTCAAAAGGAAATTAAATAAAAGGTACTGGAAGAAGCAGTCAGAGAGGAAAGTGGCTCCATAAACAAAGTCACTTACCACCGTGGGTGACAATGCTCATGGATGCAGAAAAGCTACTCCGTGAATGCAGTCACTTACCAAGGAATGTGACGAAACGGGACACAAGCACCGGTGGCTGCACTCACGGATGGAAGAGGAAAATGAAGAGGTGATAGTAAATGAAGCCTATATACGAGCCTACCTAACACAAAATCTAAAACCTCGTAGTTGAAGAGCATAACCCTAGCGCTATCATCTAAAACTGCAAGTAGCGTTAAAAAATGATAAACATGGTAAAAATGAAAAAAGACAATCCATAATCCAAATTACAACAGTTCGGGGCCCAAGAGACGCCACCCCCCTTCTCTTCCATTCACCACAGACAGCTTCAGGATAGAGCCCCTGGGGGCTATTAAATAAATTAGGGTGTTTGTTTGACCTACCACCAGATATAAACAGCTGGAAGTGCGTATATTGCCTTCCTTTCAAGTGCATATGATCTTTCTTATATGCATTATCTAAGTGCATATGTTTTATTTGCAAAACCTATGCGTTTTCCCAAATGCATATGCATTTTCTCGAATGCATATGCGTTTTCTCAAAAAGCATAAAACCTGTTGCATATGCAGTATATTTCCCAGTGCATATACTGCATATTTGGAAATGCATATTGTCACAACCCTAGTCACGACTAAAGTTATGATCGGAATGTGTGAAAGGAAACATTTGCTCCTCTTGTTTCTTGTGATGTAGAACGGGTGTTTTCCAGTACGTACAACAAATGCATTAGCAGGTAATAGAAGGAGATTCATTTTAAAAAACCTGAAATACCATTCAATAATGAAATATAATTCCACTGTTTGAAATTGAATGTGTATGTTTGCAATTGATTTACTATTAAAGAAGTTTAAATTTAAAACAGCTTTATTATATTTTGTTTTTAAAACTTAAATATTTTGTAGTGAAAAAAATAAAATAAGAATACACTTTCATTTCATTATAAGTTCCATTCAAACTTCAAGTACAATTATATTCAAAACATAACTATATACAGATTAACTTTTTTTTAAATCCGTAATTAACTTAGAGCATATAATATGCACACTATATTGAATAATTTCTGGCATATAATAAGTAGGGTTGAGACAATATGCACTGCATATTTTGCAGTGTATGCACATAAAAATTTAGTGCATATTCGCTTGAAATATGCGTTTCATAAAATGCATTTGCATTTTATGAAACGCATATGCATTTATAAAACGCATATACAAAATATATGTAGAAAATAATTTTAATTGAAAAAAATTAAACGTATTTCAGTTAAGTAGACATTTTAGATTTCCATCTATTTCTCGAAATAGGCTGTTACTAAGAAGCCCATGTATTTTTCACCAAATATTTTTTTTATTAATTGTAAAAATAATAAAACACTGAGATGTAGAATGAAAGTTAATATCTATAAATTGTCAATTTTTATATATTGAAACACTTCTTATAAAGTCTGCTTCCAAGTACATTAACAAGTCATAAATATGAAGTATCTTTTATACAGGTAAAGCTCGTACAGCGCACGATTTTTAAACGGTCACCCACTAAAAAAGATCAAAATTATCCGTTCTTCTGACCATGCAAATCCTACAATGGCCCCTCAAATAATATTATTTATAATTTAACAAATATTTTATTAGTTTACCTAGTATCTAGTCAAACATTGATTATATTCAGAGGTAATACAATTTAAAACAAACACTTAACTTATTGTTTTTTTCAGTAATTTTATCTTTGTCAACCTATTCCTCCACGTTTTCTTTGATTAGAAAAGTTCTATACAAATTAAAAAGAGGTGTAACTATTCTATATTATATAGAAATATATATTTTATTTATTTACACCAAAAAAAAATTAAGATAGTAAATTAGATATTTTTATTTTGTTTTTGGTTTAATTAACGAAATATACCATCAATGAAAACTCCCAATTACAATTGGCCATATTTCAAAGAAATTAGAACATATAAAGCTAACCTGAACGCATATCGTTGAGCATATAACGCTAACCTGAACGCATAAAAAGTATATTTTAAGCATAAAAAAATATATTTTTAAGGCATAAAATGCATATATATTAAGCATAAAAGCCTATTTATCAAGCTTAAAGCATAAAAGCCTAATTTTCATAAAGAATATTGTCACAACCCTAGTGATCACTTTTGAGATTGAGCTGCCTCACGCCTCAATTTGCTCTATTGTTGCTGGAATTACTGAGAATGTTAAATCTATGAACGCAAGATATATTTTCATTATTTCTATACTCTGTAGAAGTTTTTGAAGTTCTCTCTAATAATTATCTGGAATATTTAGAAGCAGAGTTCAACCAAGTTCCCACCTCGTTATAACCTAATTTCAATATTATTAAAATTTTTGAAGTAGAATAAATATCTAGCTCTTATTCATTCGCCTGATGTTTATCATTTATTTAGTAGAAGTTTATCATTTGAACATCGTTAATCAATTTATTTTAATATGCACTTTTTATATGTATATAAAATAGAAATTCCATGTGCAAATAGAAAATGCATATGCAAAATAAAAAATGCATATGCATTTTCTATTTGCATATGGAATTTTTATTTGCATATGCATTTCAAGATTTGCATATGCTTTTTTTATATGCATATGCATTTTTTCACCAATATGAACGATATGCAAAGTCACAACCCTAATGATAACTAACCTTAAGTCTTGCCTATTAAGAAACTGTTTTGAAACAGAAAAAAAAAAGTTACAAAATGCTCCTATTTTAGATAAAAATCCAATGTTAACCCCTCATGTAAGGGAGTGTTTTGAAATGTAAATTAGATAAATAATAAGTAGGGATGAGACAATATGCAGCATAAAATATGCGTAATTTTTGATTAGATATGCAGCATATTATAGGACTATTTCTGCATATAATATGCAAAAAGTCAATGTGCATATATGCTGAACCAAAATGCATATTGGAAAAATGCTTAAAACACTATATAGAGGTACTAAATTTACGGTAGATAGATACAGTATGACACGACAGTAACTAGAGTTTTCTAACAATTAAGTGAATTCACCTACTGACGTGCCACACAAAAGTTCAGCAAGAACTTGGTAAGAATTCTATGAAGTCCGTGAAAAATGACGTGAAGGGATTATCCACTTGAACGGTATATGGATACTAGATAGTCCTATTTAGTCTTCTCCCATTCTCACCAAACTACCTGACGAGCAGTGTTTATTTATGATAATGTACAGTAATTTGTAATAGATTGAATCAGGAAAGTAATATTTTTTAGATTATTACTTTTGCTACAATTTCTAGAGCTTATTCCAGGATTTTCTGTTCCCTGAAAGGAATACTTGATTCGTGTGCTAAAGTGTCTGTTATAGCAATACACTAACTTTCTTATACTAGGTAAATAATTATGATATCAGGGATTAAATGGAACACAAATTATTGTAAAAGTAATTTATTGAAGATTATAACAAGGTATTTTTGTCGTAGTGGACTCTGCGCTAGTCTGCTTTATTCCATCCTTCTTCCATCCTTAACGCCAGAAGTAATAACTTTTTTGGCTGTTTGGCTGCACAGTTTCCTCTGGTTTGATGTCGCTAATTTCTTTAGTCTGTTGGGGACTCGAGGTTTCCAGACGTTTTTCCAGTCTGAAAAAAAATTAATAGTTTCTTGAACATCATCTTTGATAGTGTTCTTTTCACGTATCATTTGTTTGTTAGGGGTTTAACGTGAGCTTTTCGACCATATAATTGACTTCAAAAATAAATTAAATACAAAGGACTGGAAGAAACATTCAGATAGGATTGTGGCTTCATAAACAAAGTCCCCTCCCACCGTCAGTGGCAATGCTCATAGATGCAGAAAAGCTACTCAGTGAATGCCTATACTTTAAGAGCATAACCCTAGCGCTATCCTCCAAAACGGCAATTAAGAGTTAAAAAAATGAAAATCATGGTAAAAATGAGAAAAGACCGTACTTAATGCAAATTGCAACAGTTCGGGGACCAAGGGACCCCAACCCCCTTGTCTCTTCCATTCACCACAGACAGCTTCAGGATAGAGCCTCTCGACTAATATTAATATTTTGGAGCGCTTGTCATGTTTAAAATGTTTCATAAATTTTACTTACATTTCAATTATTTGCTTCGTATCCACTGATCCTATTAGCCTTTTGACATCTTCGTACTTCTGCTGAGGTGTGGACTCAGCATCTAACATCGGTTCGGAGATGTAAGAGCTGTTGAAAAAAAAAATTACAAACTGACTAAAGTTATAATTCTAAACTAAATGTTTTGAACAATTTTCTCACCCAAAATGTTTCATGCCCTCAAAAATTGTAAGAGCAGTAAGCATCTCTCCAAATCGCCTGAATCCTGAAATGCTGCAAGTAAAAGGAATTTCAATTAATAGAAGTAATTAAAAAAGAAAAATAGGACTGTTACATCAATAAGTAAATTTAAAGTAATTGTGTTCAAATATTTCATAATTTTAGTATTTCATAACTAACCCCGACATTTTTGGTTCTTTTTTTTAAACAAAATGGTAAATCTGGGAAGAAAACTAGCTATTAATAATAAGTATTAAATTATACTAAACTATTGACGTAGCGGATTATTTACAAGAGACAGCTTAAGTACAAATTAAGGAGCTCAAACTGATGCATAAATTACGCTCAAACTGTGATAAAAATGTTATTTCCTTCGCTATGTATCCTAAAGCTAATTTCCTTTAATCGTTTGTAGACAGAATGACTGATTAAAATATCTTCAGGTTTGAAAATATTGGACAGTGGCCTGTCATGTCATAATCTTGCATTTAGGGAAAGCTCTGAGTTATCAGAAAGCTCCATATTTTCGGTCATACGAGGAAAACTTAATTAAGTTGGTGTCCATGAAACATGCAGGTATCATAGATACCAATTATTTCTGCTAGATTATTATAATAAAATTTACACAAATTTTCACTACAAAACACTGATACACGACCACTTCGACACAAATACCTAGGATTAAAGATTGAAACCATCCACATTTGACAAATATACCAGTGATATAGGTAGGGTCAAGCAGGTAAATTGCGGCACACTAACTAACTGCGGCCTATAACGACAGAAACATCATAGCTTTAAAACAATCGTTAAAAACTCAAATTAACAAATTATAGCATGCATTTAGCTTTTTTGATAGCTAGGCAACATTTTAATGTAATTTCAGTTCAGAATGTTTCAGAGACTCTCTTGAGAGGGCCGCAATTAAAAATTAATGGGCCGCAATTTACCTGAGTGACCCTAGTCATAATAACAATATCATGAATGTCATACGGATAGAAGAGGAAACTAAGAAGTTAGGGAATTCTATAGTATAGGCTTAAAGGTCCCCTCCAAGCAATTTTTTTATTACTTAGATCAACGAGGCTAATGTTTCTTATCATTTTACTGCAAACCCCATCAAATTAGATAGCATATTTTTAATTTTATATGCTTTTAAAGATTTTTTAATCCAAACTCTACAAAACCTACTTTACTTCTAATTTTCAGTGTGAAGAAGAATGTACACCATTTGTTTTGATTGTCAACTAGGTATTTGGTTTAATAAATCTATTTACTATTCGTTTAAAGGTTTAAATTTGGATAATAAACTTATTATAGAAACGTTCACATACTTTCAGAAACAATTAATATCTTTAAAGAAGGCCAAAAACGCATTGTTTATTTAAAAATCTAAATTTGAAATCAAAACAAAGAGTGTACAATCTTCTTTCTCAGCGTCAGGTTGGAGATTCGCTCGATTGTTGCTCCCAGAGTATTAAAAAACTTTAAAAGCAAATAATAAAATATATACTAAACCGAATTATAATAATACCTTTAATAGATATTTGAAGAAAGTAAATATAACTAATGAGTCACTCTAAAGAACTGCAAACAGAATGAAAGGGTTTGCTGAACTACCTTATAGGTACTTAGAAATGTTATAATTTTAATAGTTTGCAGTTCTATTACCAGTAACCTTAGATCTAATAGAAAATAATTTCTAGTAAACTTGATCACTCAATTTGTAAATAAATATCACCGAAAACCTTAGGCTGAGGAAGATACAGTAACTTTAATTTATAGTAAATGAGAGGAAATAAATCACAAGTCAAACGAGTAAAGAAAACCTTTCAATTGGTAAAACCTTCTAAGGGTGTGGGGTTATTAGACTTTTTATTGTTTCTAACCACACTTTAATTGAATGAACTAACTAATTGACTGGGAAAATATGAACTTTCCAGTGCAGACAATTAGACATCTTCGAGTGATAAGAGTTCGGTAGTTAGTGAGTTAGG
This sequence comes from Caprella mutica, assembly GCA_947561585.1. NCBI lineage: Eukaryota > Metazoa > Arthropoda > Malacostraca > Amphipoda > Caprellidae > Caprella > Caprella mutica. The sequence goes on from CANNZV010000529.1 coordinate 239,758, forward strand.
ATGAGTGTTTATTGAGAATTTATCTACTAGTTATTGTACTTAATGAGTTAATTACAGCAAATGTATATAATTTAACGAATAATAATAATTATATAATCAATAATGAATACTTACTGGAAAGCAGAAGTTTTGAATTATAGATTTCATTAATGAAATTCATAGTTCTTTCACGATGATGCAATCGAATAAGGAATTACCCAGCAAACATGAATGTATCTATTCGATGTCTAAACGACTCTGTATAACCTCTCTTCCGACATCGAATACCAGTAACAAATTAGACATGGTGACATCAAGTAGACATCAATCCGATATCCGGTTGCACCGCTAAACCGCATCATATCAAGTATATTTGGCATCGAAGCGATATCGTTATAACAGCGTTGAATAGAAAGATAAAGTACGACATCTAAGATACATAGGGATTCTGCATCGAACAGACGCCTAATTATATATCTAATATGCTTCGAAACGATATCCACTTGCATCCATAAAATAAAGAAATTAAAATTGAAAACTCTTACTTCATTGATATAACGTTCTGTACATTTAGATGCATATCAATTTGATTAATGTTACATAATGTTAAGTGTAAATTAATTGGGAAGAAATGAAGTGATGTGTCCTGGCATAGTTCGTGGGCCCATCCGTCCTCGTGCCAGTACCTCTGTCACATTGCCACCGTGGATGCATTTGACAAAAAAAAAGTTTGATATTAAACGACCCGGAGATACTTGAAGATATTTTAAAGTGAATAGAACAATACAGGCAAGCACTGCTTTTATAACCAAAATCACAACTTATTGTTATTACAAATAGTAATGAGTTGGTAAATTTTTTATATAATTGTAACTCCTTAAATATTTCGTTCTCTATGAGTTCAAATTATAGAAAATGTTTTGATGCCACGACTCAGAATAAAGATGAAAGCTCTGTGATGCATTAATTAAAATTAATAGATAATTAAATTTTTATAATTATTGTGTTTTATTGAACAAACAGGAGTTTTGTGCTCTTTAGCAGTAGGGTATATGTTCCAAGTTATTAATAGGGTCTATATTTTCGAACACGTGATAAAGGAAAATATAATAATTATTATTTAACTACTATTTAATTAGAAGCAAAATAGCTGAAGGTATGAAACCAAATGAAATAAAAGTTAAATAATGATTATTATATATAGATTTATTGAGTCCGATAACCACTTTAAGTTTAATTATCTATATTGTGAATCACTGAATTTCAATCGTCTCATTTGCAGCTTTTGGCACTATGGTGAAAGCTCAAGTTATCGGATGTGGGGTTCTGCATTTTATGTGGAAAAATTGTTTATGTAATGATTTTTATTTCTAAACTTGTATTTTACGTACTGGCATCATGGATGCCAATTTAAGTAAGAATTGAATAATGATAATTATTATATTTATTTCTTACATATTCGAAAAATGTGGAACCGTCTGATAACACAGAATTTACTCTAAAATGGAACATGTTAACTAGCCCATCAACTTTTAATTATTTACGTTTAGTAGAGGTTTAACGTCTGCTTCGGAACCAAAGGCCATGTCGCTAACGTCAAAAGAAAATGAAATACAAGGGACTGGAAGAAGCAGTGAGAATGGAAAGTGGCTCCATGGACGAAGTCACGACGCTCATGAATGCTGAAAAGCTACTCCGTGAATGCTGTCACAATTACCGAGGAATGTGACAAAAATGGTCACAAGCACCGGTGGCTGCACTCAAGGATGGAAGAGGGAAATGAAGAGGTAATAGTAAAGGAAGTCTACGAGCCTACATAACAGAAAATCTTAGACTTCATACGTAATTGTAGAGCATAACCCTTGCGCTATCCTCTAAAACTGCATGAAGAGTTACAAACATGATAAACATAAAATAGACTATATATAATCCAAATTACAACAGTTTGGGTCCCAAGGGACGCCACCCCACTTCTCTTCTATTCACCAAAGACAGCTTCAGGAACGCCTCGGGGCTTATTTTCAATAAGCAGTTTAGAATAGATTCATAACAACAAATGCACTGGCCATCGAAAAATCACTTGATTGGTTATCCATTTCATTTTCACGGTACTGGAGGAACACTGTTCAACAACCGATGTTCCAATATCGCTTACTTTACGTTGATCCATTGTACAATCGCACTGGCGTGCCAATGCCTTGTCGTACCTTTACAACTGCCGTAGTCCCTTATAAGTTATAAGTGTATTAATTTTAAAGGGAGTACTACGTTATAGAAAGGTACAATCCAATTGAATAGAAATAATTCCTACATTTCTTCACGTATCATAAAACAGGAAGAGCCCAGCAAACATGAATGTATCTATTCGATGTCTAAACGACTCTGTATAACCTCTCTTCCGACATCGAATACCAGTAACAAATTAGACATGGTGACATCAAGTAGACATCAATCCGATATCCGTTTGCACCGCTAAACCGCATCATATTAAGTATATTTGGCATCGAAGCGATACCGTTTTAACAGCGTTGAATAGAAAGATAAATTACGACATCCAACATACATAGGGATTCTGCATCGAACAGACGCCTAATCAGAGATGGGCGGGATTGTACTTCCCAAGTACCAAGTAGAAGTACTAAGTAACAAGTAAGTACTTCAAGTACTACTTGAAGTACTTTCTAAAAAGTACTTTGAATAATTACTTAGAAGTACTTTTTACAAGTACTTGTAACTTCCCAAGTAAAAAGTTCCTTATAAAGTACATTTTTTCCTTTAAATGAAATGACAGTCAAACTTACGACGATGTCGCTACAGTTGCTTGCTAGATGTTGCCAATTGGATTCAAGAGATTCTAATAGATTTATTCTATAATCTCTGTAAAATTGAATCTTTTTCTCATCTAGGAATGTATTTACAGCACCGTACACACTTACAAACTAGATAAAAACTGTTAGATTTTAGTGTTGTCAAACAATAAAACCTAGAGTTTGAAGAGCCAGAAGAGGTCCAACATGTTGGAAAATTATTTGTCAAATAGTAGAATCGAAACTAAGACATTTTTTTCAACTAAGATGATTTTTTATATATTCTGAATTACGATCATGTACATGAGCTATATTTACCAATTGAAGTACAATTCCTTTAATTATTTTATGATACCTAGATATCGCAACCAATATTTGCCAAACGCGTATATTGAAAAGAGTCACTGTGATGATGTACTATCAGAGAAAAGAGTCACTGTGATGATGTACTATCAGAGAAAAGAGTCACTGTGATGATGTACTATCAGAGGAAAGAGTCACTGTGATGATGTACTATCAGAGAAAAGAGTCACTGGGATGATGTACTATCAGAGAAAAGAGTCACTGTGATGATGTACTATCAAAGAAAAGTCACTGTGATGATGTACTATCAGAGAAAAGAGTCACTGTGATGATGTACTATCAGAGAAAAGAGTCACTGTGATGATGTACTATCAGAGAAAAGAGTCACTGTGATGATGTACTATCAGAGAAAAGAGTCACTGTAATGATGTACTATCAGAGAAAAGAGTCACTGTGATGATGTACTATCAGAGAAAAGAGTCACTGTGATGATGTACTATCAGAGAAAAGTCACTGTGATGATGTACTATCAGAGAAAAGAGTCACTGTGATGATGTACTATCAGAGAAAAGAGTCACTGTGATGATGTACTATCAGAGAAAAGAGTCACTGTGATGATGTACTATCAGAGAAAAGAGTCACTGTGATGATATACTGTCAGAGAAAAGAGTCACTGTGATGATGTACTATCAGAGAAAAGAGTCACTGTGATGATGTACTATCAGAGAAAAGAGTCACTGTGATGATGTACTATCAGAGAAAAGAGTCACTGTGATGATGTGCTATCAGAGTTAACAGTATAAATTATTATTTTTTAAATTGAATAGTAAATGTACTTGGTACTTCTAAGTACTTTAAAAAGTACTTGGTACTTGTAATTTGAAAGTACTTTTTAATTTGAGTACTTGGGCAACTAATTCAAGTACATTAATTTACGATTACTTGTACTTAGTATTTAAGTACTTTCGATGTACTTTTCGCCCATCTCTGCGCCTAATTATATATCTAATATGCTTCGAAACGATATCCACTTGCATCCAATAAATAAATAAATTAAAATTGAAAACTCTTACTTCATTGATATAACGTACCGTACGTTTAGGTGCATATCAATTTGATTTATGTTACATAATGTTATGTGTAAATTAAATGGGAAGAAATGAAGTGACGTGTCCTGGTATCGATCGTGGGACCCTCCGTTTTCGTGCCTGAAACTCTGTCACATGGCCAGCGTGGATGTATTAGACTAAAAAAAATTTTTATATCAAACGACCCGGAGATACTTAAAGATATTTTAAAGTGAATAGAACAATACAGGCAAGCACCGCTTTTTTAATCAAAATCACAACTTATTCTTATTACAAATAGTAAAGAGTTGGTTAAATTTTTATATAATTGTAACTCCTTAAAATTTTCGTTCCTTCTGAGTTCAAATTGAAGAAAATGTTTTGAGGCCACGACTTAGAAGAAATTAATATATAATTAGATTTTTAGAATTATTGTGTTTCATTGAACAAACAGGAATTTTGTGCTATGTGAAATATTTTTAGCAGTATAAGGTATATGTTCCAAGTTATTAATAGGGTCTATATTTTCGAACACGTGATAAAGGAAAATATAATAATTATTATTTAACTACTATTTAATTCGTAACATAATAACTGAAGGTATGATACCAATTGAAATAAAAGTTAAATCATGATTAAATATAGATTTATTGAGTCCGATTACCACTTTAAGTTTAATTATTTATAATGTGAATCACTGAATTTTAATCGTCTCATTTGCACCGCTTTTGGCACTAGGTGAAAGCTCAAGTTATCAGATATGGGGTTCCGCATTTTACGTAGAAAAATTATTTAGGAATTGATTTTATTTCTAAACTTGTATTTTACGTACTGGTATCATGGATACCAATTTAAGTAAGAATTAAATAATGATAATTATTATATTCATTTCTTATGTATCTGAAAATGTGGAAACATCCGATAACACTGAATCTACTCTAAAATGGAACATGTTAAATAGCCCATCAACTTTTAATTATTTACGTTAAGTAGAGGATTAACGTCTGCTTCGGAACGAAAGTCCATGTCGCTGACGTCAAAAGGAAATGAAATACAAGGTACTGGAAGAAGCAGTCAGAAAGGAAAGTGGCTCCATGGACAAAGTTACGACGCTCATGGATGCTGAAAAGCTACTCCGTGAATGCTGTCACTTACCGAAGAATGTGACAAAAATGGTCACAAGCACCTGTGGCTGCTCTCAAGGATGGAAGAGGGAAATGAAGAGGCGATAATAAATGAAGCCTACGAGCCTACCTAACACAAAATCTAAGACCTCGTAATAGTAGAGCATAATCCTAGCGCTATCCTCTAAAATTGCATGGAGAGTTAAAACATGACAAAAATAAAATAAACGACACGTGATCCAAATTACAACAGTTTGGGACCCAAGGCACGCCACCCCTTCTCTTCCATTCACCAAAGACAGCTTCAGGAACCCCTCTGTGCTTATTTACAATAAGCAGTTTAGAATAGATTCATAACAATAAATGCACTGACCATCGAAAAATCACTTGATTGATTACCCATCTCATTTTCACGGTACTTGAGGAACCCTGTTCAACAACCAATGTTCCAGTATCGCTTACTTTACGTTGATCCAGTGAACAATAGCACTAGTGTGCCAATGTCCCATCGTACCTTTTCAACTGTCGTTTAAAGGGAGCATTACGTACATTATATAGAAAGGTACAATCCAATTGAATAGAAATAATTACTACATTTCTATAAATATTAGAAAAAAGGGAGATAAGATAATGAATTTCCAAATTCGAAACGATTCTTTTAAAACTACGTATCTGTTTTCGTACTTCTGGTTGAAGTATAAATTCAGATATCGTTTGGAAACAGACATGCCAACGCCAAGATGATGATGTTAAAGTTAAACCCATGTATCGGTTTTCGTGTTTCTATCCGAAGTGTAAATTCAGATATCATTTAGAAACAGACATTCCGATATCTACTATATGAATCGAAATGGATACCCTACGATTAGCCATTAGGAACGCGAGATAGGAAAGGGGGGGGGAGGTAAACGTCCCATTTTAATGGTAAATCTTTCATTTGATTTATATATTAACAAATAAAAAAGAGCAATTTTTTGGACCTAGTAATTTGCTTAAGAGGAACGTCCCCGAAGAAAACTCAAAATTTTATGATTTTTTTTTTCATAATTAAGTACCTACCAATATTGTGAACAATGTGAGAGACCAAAAATAACTATATCTCCAAAGGCGAAGGGGGGGGGGGGGGAAGGAGGGTTTTCAATAACATTTCAAGGTTACGCGCTGCGACTTCCATGTGCAATCTCATCTATGACGTGAATAGCCAATTAGCATAGAGATGCACCTAGCAATTTGAATAATGTCACCAAAAATCACTATATACCTATATCTCTTACTAGACTTTCAACCTCAATTTCTCGCACTTCTAGAAAGGTGAAAAAAGGAGTATTCAAAACAAAGCCCCTGATTTTTGGTTGAAGCTAGAGCATTGCGGTTTTTTGCATTCGATACTCCATAATGATATCTACAATATGATTTTCTTCGATTTTTGTATTAGTTTTAGAACATTTTTTCCGACAAAAATTTTTGGTTTACTTTATGAAAAAGTAGAAATTTAGAAAACCCATTCGAAAATCAAAAATCGAAGATTATATTGTAGATATCAGTATGGAGTATCGAATGCAAAAAACCGCAATGCTCTAGCTTCAACCAAAAACCAGGGGCTTTGTTTTTTGAAATGGTTCGAAATTCGAATAACTCGTTTTCTATGGGTCTAATCGAAAAAATGTCACGAACAAAAACGATAGATAATTCAATTTTATATATACATACAAAGTTTCAGAACCATAACTTCAATAATAAAATTTAAAAAAAAATTTGGGGACGGTCCCCTTAACTTCTTCATGAAAGATTCCTTTTTAGCATTACGTATTCGTGTCTGTAGTCAAGAATCCCCAGATAGCTATTATATTTTCTGTCAACTAAAATTTTTAATGAAATATATTTTAATCAGATAAAAGGCAACTAATTAAGGTAATTTAATAATACCCCTCAAGTAAATTAGGGACGTGAACTAGGAAGGGAGTATTTGGATTTGCTCCTAGTTCGCGTCCCTAAATGAAATAGACGTGAACTAAGAATTTATTGAAAAATAATCCAAATTTTTTTAATAAGAAATTCAATGTTTTGAATTACGTGACAGGCGACCAAATTATAAAGTCTCACAGATTATATTAAAGTCATATTTGTAGGACAATAGGAATTGCATAATTGTAACTAGTACATATTCTTAATTAAGGCTCATCTTGAACGCGTATGAAACTAGAACGAATTAGTCAAATGTATTAGTTTCATTTGGCAGGTTATAAACTACCGTCTTGTCACAAGCTTTCATTCAAAGTTATTGTGTATAGAAAATGAATTTGTAAATTGTAATAACTTGGCTCATTTAAGATGAACTGATATTTAGTGAACGCAAATAAAGATTATATTATGCTGTGTATAAAAAACGCCACCCCTATTTGAAATAGGAACTATACTAAAAACTTCAGAAAACGGTTATTCGAGGCGAAATATCAGTTAGCATTAATAATGTGCAATGTATCATATTAAAAATGTAATGAATTTTTTTCCAATTATTTAGGTAAATAAAAGTGATATCCACTAGGCATCATTTATTCCTGAATGACACCATTTCCTGAGTGCTGGGGCAAACCACCGGGGGGAGTCTGGGTGGGGAGGGCAGGTTTGTCCAGTTTGTTCTCAGAGTGGGGCTCAATTGGGCCACCATCATCCTTGGGGTCCAGAATGTGGACGTGATCTGGCAGAGCCATACGGGGACCGCTCTTGCCGGTGGGGTCATGTGGCAACATAATCTTTACCTTGATTCCGAGTACACCTGGAAAAAAATAAGTTACTTTAGCGAGGTGAAAATTGTGACATTGTTCCTACATCCAAAAGAGAGGCATAGCATGTCCAATATCTTAATTAGAATGTTCTAGTAGTTTTGAAGTGACTACACTAATGTGTGGACACAGAAAGTTACTGCTAGGGTTGCTTTCGTCCACCAGCGAAGCGAACACACTGACAGTATGCAGCACTAAAAAGTGGACAGAGATAGAACTAAGAATATACAGAATTTTTTTTTCAGTTCAATAATTTTAATTTACAAAAATAGGGCATTCTAGAAGACTATATTTAGAAATAACTTGAAACTTAAAACTGGTTTGTCAATTAACATCACATCACGCAAAGACCGTTTTACGTTAATACATTCTGATGAAAGTTAATTGACTGCAACTAAGCGATGAAATGTACCACGTCAATATTACAATTGAATGTTAATGTGTTAAACAAGGAGCTCACGTAGAACCAAAGCTGAATCAGTTTTTAAAATCTATGCTAATAATTACTAGTACAGAATTATATACTCCATAGAAAAGGTAGCACCTAATGATATTGTAGACTCTTAAAATAAATAAATCAAAAAGAGTACTATGAACGTTAGGTAGCTGTTCTGACCATTAGTCGAGTAAATCTCAAAATGATCGGTCGAGTACATGCTATTTAGAAAACCTTATGGTATTTCATGGAAGACGTATCCTGATTTCAGGTTATCTTCCTGAGCATATCATGTAATAAACAACCTACTTAAGATTAAGATAATTCAATCAAATCACACAAGAACAGAAGACATGAAATGCAGTTACTAAAATAGAATATAATCTTTAGTCAGACCAGTGTTAACATTTTAGTTATAGACTGCTATATAATAAAATACATCTACCCTGGGAAAAATCTAAGAGAAATAGTCTTGTCACCAATATTCTATCCCGTCTCACAGATATGATTCAGGTCAAACTAATTGGCTTTGTTCTAGCCTCCGTATAGAATGTAGAGATAAAACTGAACATAATAGAAATACAGAGGCAAGAGAAAATAGACAGAAAGTCAGATGTAACAATTGCCTAAGGCAAACCCGGATTAACATCAAAAAGTAGATTACAACTTCACAATCAATCATTTTAATTCTTTTCAGATAAGTTAGTTTAAGTATAACAGGTTTTCCAATCTCACCTTGTCTGAGGGGAACGTGACGGACAGCAGAGTCGACGTAGTGTCTGCTGGGGTCTCCAGAGTGGATCATCAAACCATCCACAAACTTCATGCTCTTAGCACGCTGACCTCTGAGCTTACCGGAGACAACGACTTCACAACCACGGGCACCAGATTCCATGATGAATCTGAGCACTCCGTAGCAGGCACTGTCAACAAAAGAAATAAAGTAAGAATACAATCGCAGGAAATGTTTTCCATCAAAAACCTCAACCTGAGGAGAGATACCAAATTATGCACAACATTTAAATCATTAAATAGACGTTTTTTTAACAATTTCCTATCATTGTTTTAGAGGAGGAACTAGGAAAAATTACTTATAAAAAATCAGCATCTCTTCAGTTAAAAAGAATCATCAAAAAACAGTTTATATAGAGAATAATAATATTGCATTCTTTACTCACCGTCTGACAGCCAGACCACCAACAAGCTTGTATCTGAGAGACTCTGACTGAGCAATGGCACACAGTCCTCTCTGGGCAACCTTCTCAGCATAGAGTTCCACACTGTTCTCGGGGAAGTTGAACCTCTTCTGTACGAGGGCAGTGAGTTCTCTGATTCTGCGGCCCTTGTCTCCAAGAACATTTTGGGTGCGGGTGGCAAGGATGATGATCTCACGTCTGGCAGGTGTGTGTCTCACCTGGACTCCAGAGTAGCCATCTTCAGCCAACTCGTTGGTGAGGAACCTGTTCAATTCAGCCTTGAACACTCCATCCTTCACAAACTGAAAATAAAAGAATGGAATTAATAAACAGTCAATATAGTTTGCTAGCATCCATCAGAGATGGAAATGATAGACAAAAGCTAGATAAGCAACTCCTAACTGTATGTAAGAATAAATAAATATCTACTAATACTCAGAATAATTGTTTTGATAATTAATTGGGAATCAAACAATAGATTCAGAAAAATAATGTCAGTCATGAAATAATTACTTAAGCCTGCTTATCAAGTTATTCCTACATAAGAGATTAGCATACTAAAAAATTCTGGGTAAAATATTATGTAAAATATATATTTGCAGTAAAAGTAATTAGAATGTTCTAGTAGTTTTGAAGTGGCTACACTAGTGTGTAGACACAGAAAGTTACTGCTAGGGTTGCTTTCGTCCACCAGCGAAGCGAACACACCGAGAGTATGCAGCACTAAAAAGTGGACAGGGAGAACATAAAAATAAAGTAATAGACAAAATTGTACTCTGTTAAGTTAATTATTTATATTTACAGAATTCACATAGAAATCTAAATTTAGATCAATTAGACGCAAGTATCTGAGTTGGACCATTTTGAAATATACACCAATTAATTGGCATTAATGTCATATGGTGAATCAGTGAAGGATAAATTAGAGTTTGTGACAGTTATTTTGAGCCCTACAATTGCAAATGGCAAGGAATATCTAATTTTCTCCTATGCTACAACGTTATTTTGGAGAATGGAGAGTTTGTGAGACATAATATTTTGCTTGAATCCATGAAAGTTTGCACTGATCTAAGATTAGTTTGATATCACTTAGGTATTACTCGTGAGAAGAGATTCGTTTGAATTTACGTATAGTTTGTAACCGCAGTCCGCATCTAATGTAACGTATTAGCTGCGACCAGTCTGTATTTGGTGCACAAAATTTCACTGACTTTTCGAAAAAGCTAAAAATATCCACAATAATTTACCAGTAAATTTGGCTAATCCATCAACATTTTACCTCTTTTTCCATCAAAAATTGATGACAACAGGAATAAATAGCTGAAAATCAACTGACTGAGCCAGAATATTATTTTCAATATAGAAAAATTCCATCAACAAGTCTGTGGAATTTACCATGAATTTATGAAATACAATCTGGAGCCAGACTGCAGAATATGGAACATTTTTCCGAAACTCTGACAAATCTGAGCAAAAGATCTTTAATTTCTATGTTTCCATCAATTTATTTACAGGAAATTCTGAATATGCTAGAGAGTAGTTGTCCCTCAAATTGAAATCTCTGCGGGAGAAGAGACGCATTATGCAGGGTGGGCCAGTCTGCAGAATATGGAACATTTTTCCAAGACTCACTGCCTAGTTTAAGAGTATGTACCAAGTCGCCGATTAATTGTAGACTTAAAATTTGAGAAAATAAGCATCTTTAACATATATAAACGACTATGAGCACTTACATTAGATTCAAAATTAAAAAAGGTGACTCAGAATAATAAACGGCGGAACCGCGCATCTTTGTTGAAATGTAAACAAAGCCACCATTTGTTTTGATATGGCGCGCGCCGACTTATTTTTGAAAAAAAGATATCTTTGAGACTCAATGAACATTCTCTGAAACTAGGACTCTCTGCGGGAGTTTTCGATTGAATTTTGGAAATTTGAGATCTCTGCGGGAGATCTTGAATTAATTCCTAGATTACTATTAATTTAGCTGCGAGAGATTCTGAATCTGCTGCCGAGAGTCAGAATAACTCTCTGATCTCTTCAAAGTAAAATCTCAGCAGGAGAAGACACATTCTGCAGCCTGGATTCCAATCCTACCTTTAGCCAGTCTGCAGAATGTGTCTCTTCTCCCGCAGAGACTTATTCGAGAGAGAGCTACTCTCCTACTCTCAGCACCAGATTCAGAATCTCCCGCAGCTAAATTAATGGTAACATAGGAATTAATTCAACTAAATTAATGGTAACATAGGAATTAATTCAAGATCTCCCGCAGAGATCTCCAATTTCTAAAATTTCAATCAAAACTCCCGCAGAGTCTTAGAAAAATGTTCCATATTCTGCAGACTGGACCTTTAGTACCTTATGTTGCTTACAGTTGCTATTGATTTTCAGTGACTAAATTAGGAAAATGTTAGACTGTGGAAGCAAATTTTATTGAAAATTGTTGGTGGATTTTAAAAGCTCTAAGAAAAAGTCGGAGATTTAATGCACTAAATAGTAAATACAGACTAGCGTCTCAGCGTCTGGCTCATGGCAACCTGGGTTTAACAAACTTAGGAATCAAATCATTTTCTTAGTTCTTACCCAGTCTGCAGAATATGGGACATTTTTATCATTTTCTGTGTGAACAATCCTTAATTTCCTCCTATATTTATAATTTAACATGTATTTTTACTATTTTATAATGAGTACAGAAACCAAAATTAAAATAGAGGATTTCTTGGAGAACACTTTATACCAGTTCCTGCAGTCTGGGTTCTTACTACCTAGCAATAAAACAGGATAGCAACCTACACAGGTTACACTCAGTGGCAGCTTAGAAACTTGGCTGAATCATTCATTATTATTCATTGCATGTAACAAAACCTATAATGTGAAAATGATAAACAGAACAACAAACTTTCTCTGCCAATCCAGGGTGGAAAAATAATAAAAGTTAAACAACTCTGCAGACACTACACATTTCTTTGTATAAATATTTGAAAAAGTTGAACTCTGCATGCTAGGTATACTATACACTAACAAAATAAATGATTTACTAATACCTAGCCCTAGGTACCTACTATTACTAAGAATGGTTAATCATTAATAAACTAAGTGAGTTCGCGCCTTCGCGGTTTGGTATTCTGGAGTAAATCTGTTAGAATTTGAGTTTTCCACTCTGGCTGCCAATGGAAGGTTAATCATAATAAACAGAAAAAATACAAGCCAACAGGAATGCGAGTGAACTCATAGCCTAATTAATCACCAGTTTTTGACCATTTTCTCATTTCTGTCTGTATAACACTAATAACACTTCACTCTTTAAATACTGATCTAAATTTTTACAAACTCTTAGCAACTAATTAATTCACTAGGATTCACACTCAATCATTTTTCCTGACAACACTAAGATCACTTGTCAGTAGATTGTAAATTACACAGTTTACACTCTCCGGTTCATTATATTGAACGAAAAAACGGTACTCGTAATTAACCACTATATTCAGTGTACTTTGAAACTTACCTTCCTTTTTTTAGAAATTGCCTGAACTTGGGCCATTATGACGTACTTATATTCACCTTATAATTCACTATCACGGATCACCAACACTTAAGTGCACTACAATGTTTACATAGCCATCGTTAAATGAATGAAAACATTGGAAAACCAGTGGCGACGCTGTTGCCATATATCTCATTTTCATCTACAGAACGTACACTCCTAATTCCTATCCAATCGAATGATTTAAGTTAACTATTCACATTAAACATTCTCATGAAATGTTCGATTTGTAATTGATTATATTCATGCACATAACTTTTATTCATAACATCCTGTAATTGTTAAGTTAATTTTAAAAGAATCAAATAATTCATTAGTTTATAAGAAGTTTTTAACCAAGTGGCTATCAAACTGCATCCTGAAACTAATTACTGAACAAGAAAAACATTTATTTAGAAAACTTGAGAAATCCTTACTAAAAATAGTCGAAACAAAAGCTCATCGTCTCTTCAATGAAACCTGCCTTAATAACAATTTGTTGCCCAACTTCACAAATATTAAACTTCACGATAACGCAACAAGAGCTAAAAATTTTGTTAGTGATTTTCGCAAAAATCTTATTAAAAATGAAATCACTAAATTATCCAGCGAAATTTTAATTGCCAGTGCTGTGTGCGATTCAGTCGAGACAGATTTAAAAGATCATCTTAAATCTGAGCTGAAATTTAACGCACTGGGGTTGTTATTACAGAGAATAACTCGAGCTAAAGAAATAACTCTTCAAATAAAACATAGTAATAAGTTAGCTCGTTTGTATGGAGGCCCTCTGTGCATAAAACAAGAAAGAAACTCTGTCTTTAATCTGTCCTCTGAGGCAATTGATGAACAGGCCAAGGAGGTGTTTAATCTAGGTATGAATTGTCATTTGAGAAGCCATTACATTATGATACGGAAACAAATAGAGATTGAAAATTTTTATTCCCAAGTGGTGAATGAGAAGAACTGTAACAATATACTGATTGATAATGAGGAAAACCTAAAATGTGAACTGAAGCGATTTGGCTTAAAAAGTTATGAGAACTACGACAATGTCATCTTAATAAGAGACCAGCACAGCATTGTAGAGACGTTAAGAAAAAAACAAAGACATAGTGATACGTAAAGCAGACAAAAAAAATAGCTTTGTGATATTAAATAGAGCAGATTATAAAACTAAACTTGATCTTATTATCAGCGATAATTCAAAATTCAAAAAACTCCCAAAAGACCCAACAGATGAACTTAAAAGGACCCTCAACGATCTTATTGACATCACCGATTCCAAAGCAGGAAGAAACGTATTACCCAAATTAATTGACTACTACCAACCAGGATACCTCTATGGAAATCCAAAGATTCATAAAAATTCCGAAAACCCACCCTTACGCCCTATAATTTCACAAATCGGAACCCCCACATACGAAATAGCCAAGATTTTAAATAATATTCTCAAAAAGTACTTACCAACAGGTTACATGATCCAGTCCACAGATGAACTAATGAACATATTAAATACAACAAACGCTAAGGGTAAATTGGCCTCTCTTGACGTGGAGAGTTTATTTACTAATGTACCGGTCTCCGAGACAATAGACATCATAATTGAAAATAGCTTCCATCATCCCATATCTTCAAACCACCAGATATCCCTAAGGCAACTCTGATACAGCTCCTAAAAACATGCACCACACAGACACCTTGCAGGCACATAGATGGTAGTGTCTTTGTGCAAGTGGATGGCGTGTCTATGGGTGGAGCAAGGTTCATCATAAGAAGAGGAAGGGTGATTAGAGTGGAGGAAAATAATAATGATGAAGTGGTGGTTAATGAGGAAGATAAAGAAGAACGAGAAATAGCAGAAGAGATAGCAGCACAGGGAGGGCAGGATGGCCGAGATGAGGGAGTGAGGTTTGAAGCAGCCGGAGGTGGAGCTAAGCCAAAGAAAAGAAATTTTTGAAAGCAAAGGGAGGAGAGAAGCTTGAGGAGGAACTGTGTCTGAAAGTAATAAATGTGCAGGGTCTTAGCAGGGTGAAAAGTGTAGAGCTGATGGATATGGTGGGTGAGAATATGTTATTGTGCTTGACAGAGACTCAGAAGAAGGTGGATGATCTGAGGATTGGAGAGGAGTTGGTAGTAAGGCACAGTATGAGGGATCTGCAAGATAGGAGAGGTGGAGGACTGATGTGCATCTACAGGAAAGAAGATTTATTTATGGAGAAGAGAGAGACGAGGAGTAGAGATTTGTTGCATATGGAGGGAAAAGTTGGAGACGTGAATATGACCATAGTGATAGTATACCTGAGGGCTGGCAATGACGCAGAAGTGAGACAATACAATGAGAGAATCCTGGAAGATATAGGACAAATTGAGGAGCGGGGCACAGCAGATGGACGAGATGTGATTCTGGTGGGAGACTTCAATGGGCATCTGGGATACATTGGGTATCAGGAGGAAAATGAAACTGGAAAACTTGTTAGTGAGTTCTTGGAGAGGCAGGGGTTGAGCCTATTGAACCTGGATGAGAGATGTGAGGGTGTATACACGTGGGAGCGAGGTGAGCAGAGGAGTGTCATAGACTTTGTTGTTGCAAATGATCAGGCACAGCAACGATTCACCAGGATGATCATCGATGAGGAGAGAGAGGAGATAGACTTCTCAGACCACTGTATGATTATAGCCTACTTCAAAATTAAGAAACAGGTGAAGGTTAGACAGGGTGACGGATGGCATGAAAGAGAGTACTTCAGATATACAATTGAAAGAATAAGAAGATACAGGAGACAGGTGGAGGAGAAGTTGAGTGATGGACAGGACGGAAATTTGGAAGTTATTAATGACGTTATGAGGCAGGCAGCAAAGGAGAATCTACAAGTCAAGTATAGGCGAAAGGAAGGAGCGGAAGGAGGGAAGAAACAACCTTGGATAAATGAAGAAATAAGAAAAGGAATTAATGAAAGAAGGAGATTGAACAAGGTCCATAGGAGTTGGAGGATGAAGATTGGCACACAGGAAGCATGGAACAGCCGAACAGGTATAAGCAGCAGAAGATGAAGGTAGCATGTCTGATAAGAGAACAGATGCAAATATATGAGGACAAGATTGCAAGTGGGATCAGAAGAAATGGAAGGTGCGGAGGACTCTGGGAGAATATTAACAAGTTGAGAGGAAAAGAGATGCATAGGAAGGAATTCGCAATCTTCGGGGAGAGTGGAGAGCGGCTGGGAGAGGAAGACATGAAGAGGGAAATGAGCTTGTTCTGGGGAGGAGTTTACCGGAGACACCCAAATAGAATGGGAGAGATGTGGAATGAGGAGGAGAAGAGGAATTATAATGGTGAGCTCAGAAGAAGAAGAATCATGGAGGGAGAGGAAGGGGAAAGAGATAGACAGAGGACATTACCAAGGATCGTGGCAGACCCATACAGAAGAATAAAGGTGGCAGCAATCGATTTAAGCAAGGAGGACATTGGAAAGGCAATAAAGAAACTGAAGAATGGGAAAGCGGGAGGACTGGACGGCATGAAGGCGGAGATGTATAAGGTGATGGAGGAAAGTGATGTGGTACTGGGAAGATTGGAGGAAAGTTACAGGAGATTGATTGAGGAGGGAGACATCCCTGAAGGTTGGAAAACCACACGAACTTTAATGGTGCCAAAGATACGGAAACCAACCGTATCAGACATGAGACCCATTGCCATAACAGATGTCTCCTACAAGATACTGATGGGAGCCCTGAGAGATAAGATAGAGGGACATGTGTTTGAGAGCGGAATGAGGAGAGATGAACAGGCAGGATTCACGGCAGGGAGTAACATTGTGGACAACTTGTATGTGCTACAGGAGTGTGTGCAGGAGAGCTACAGGAGAAAGGAGATGATGGTTGTTGTTGCAGTTGACTTCAAGAAGGCTTTTGACTCTGTTAGGAGAGAAACAATTCTGGAGGTGCTGAAGGAGTATAGGATACCAGGGGAGGTGCTGGAGGTTTTCAAGAGGGTGTACTGTGAAGATAAGACAAGAGTGGAATTGGGTGAGGATAGGCATGTGGAGATGGAAGTGGAAAGCGGGATCAGACAGGGATGCACAGCATCAACACTTCTGTTCAAGTTGCTCACCTATAAGATGATAGAGGCACTGAGGAGACGGATTGAGGGGGTGAGGATTGGAGGAACACGTGTCGCATGCCTGTTCTATGCTGACGACGGGTTGATACTGACGAGAAGCGTCCGAGAGGCAGGAGAGGGAGTTGTGGAGCTGACTGAGGTTTCGGAGAGATATGGGCTGGAAATTAATGCAAGGAAGAGTCAATGCATGATCTTTAACTCAGATGAGGCAGTGGTAGAGGTAGAAGGGATAGCGGTTGTTGAGGAGATGAGGTATTTGGGTGTGAAGGTGCAAGGACAGAGGAATTTATTTAAAGGACAGAGAGAGCAGATGGTTACGACAGCAAAGAAGATGAGCATGCTCACTAGCAGTGTAATAGAGAAGAGCTGCCACAGAGTGTTCATTGGTAAGGGATATTGGAAGGGAGTGGTGTTGCCGAGAGTGCTGTATGGCTCGGATGTGGTGAGAATGAGGGCGGAGGATATACGGGAGATTCAGAAGCAGGAGAATGCAGCCATGCATGAGAAGAATGCTGGGAGCGCCAAAATGGGCCACAATAGCTGGAATGAGGGGTGAAGTTGGCATTAGCACAGTAAGGAGCAGGGTGGCCAGAGGAAGAATTCAGTATGCGAGAAGAGTGGAGCAGGGAGATAATAGGATGCTGCGGATGATCATGGGAAGCAGCAGAGAAGGCAGAAGAAGTGAGTGGTGGGAGGAGACTAGAAGGTGTTTGCAGTGGGCGATGGTGGGAGAGGAGGAGCTGAAGGAGATGAGCGGAAGTGAAGTGAAGAGAAGAGTGGCCAGAGTGGTGGAGGCTGAATGGAGGATGGAGATGGAATCTAAGAGTAGTCTGGGGATATACAGGAGGTTTAAGCTGGAGATGAGAGAGGAGGACTATGGTGGGAGCTTGGAGGCGAGAATTTGGTTCGCTGCTAGAACCAACTGCATGAGACTTGGCGACAGAAGGTGGGGAGAGAGTAGGGAGTGCAGGCTGTGTGACTTTGAACTTGAGGACCAGCAGCACTTTGTACTCGATTGTGACAGGCTGGAGGAAGTTAGGAGAGAGGCAGTGGAGCTACAGAGACCGAGAGTGATGGATAGAGAGGAGGTGATGGGATGTTTTCTGTTTGGAGAACAAGGTGAAGCGGAGAGGAGAGGTATGTGCTGAGGATGTGGAGGGCGAGAGAGAGGATGATGAACGTGGAGGATTGAAGAGGTGGGATGACTGAAGCGGACGAATAAATGGAACATGAATCTGTGTTGCAGGAAGAAGACTGCAGACCTGACAGCAAAGGAGACCTCTGCAAATATACCTCATTGGACATTGGACATTGGGTCCGCCGTTGGGACCCATGTTTGCTAACTTTTATATGAGTAACCTAGAAAAGAAATCACTTGAGCATATGTCCCCGGATCAAAAACCTTCAGTCTACTGCAGATATGTTGACGACATATTTATGATCGTTGACAATTACATATAATCAACTTGATACCATAAAAGAAATATTCGAATCCAATTCAATCCTGAATTTCACTTATGAAATTCAAAAAGAAAATACAATAGCCTTCCTGGATGTACAAATTACTAACATTGACCAAAAATTAACAACCAAAGTGCACACAAAACCTACAGACTCAGGCGAATGCATAAACTACTTAGGACTGGCCCCCCAACAATACAAAACCGGTGTAATTAAAACTAGGCTCCACAGAGCATTCCTAATATCAAGTGACTGGAAAACTTTCTATCACGAAATCCATAGATTAAAGCAACTGTTCACCAATAACAATTTTCCAATGTCAATAGTAGAGCAAGAAACAACAGCATTCCTGAACCGCAAAGCATCACAATCACAGCAACCAAACCCTACAGAGAAAACAATCAAATTCTATTACCGTAACCAGATGACTAGCCAATACAAACAAGAAGAGAAAAATCTGAAGAAAATAGTACATAGCCATATAAAACCAATAGCCTGCAAAAATACAGCTATACATTTACTATAAGAATAGAAAACTTTCAAACCTACTCATCCGCAACAGAGAATTCATAGATGAAACAAATAGCCATGTAGTCTACAAATACGTTTGTGAGGAGTGTCAACCCTCAACCTTCTACATTGGCTACACCACTACAACCCTAAAACAACGTGCCCTAGCCCATACCTAAAAAAGAAAGCATCAAAACCCATAATAAAGACTCGCATAACAAAAAGATAAGAACAGCAGATGTAACCCCATCCATGCAAATAATATTCCGCTCTCCACTCAAAATAGAACTACAAATAGCTGAAGCCCTACACATCAAGAAAGAAGATTCTCCACTAAATAACCAGCACGAAGGTGACACCCGTATTTTGCATGTATTTTGATTTTGATTTTACCTCATCTGCTCCAAAACCCTATGTAGGCCATATATATAGCATATATAATATACCTCAATCTTAATTTCCTCTACTCCTCTTCCTCTAAACTACTTACCAACTCAGACAACAGTTCATTCATCAACCTGCTAGATAGTTCCATTTTTTATTTATAATTCTTTAATTTTGTCCCCTGTAATTCCATTAAGCTGTTTCATTTAAAAAAATTCTATAATCTCCTCAATTCATTCTCACTAAATATTAATTCTTTACTCCTTTTTAATTTCATTCTAATTCAGTGTACAATATTATGTTTTTCATATCAACTTTTAGTCCTTTGTACAAGTTAGTAATTTTCCTTTTTTGCTTTTTAATTAACAGTTCATTTTAAATCCTCCCTAAAAAATCAGTTACCAAATTAATACTTGAAATCATACCTTTAATCTAATTCTTCAAATTTATATATTTTTCCTTTAATTTTCAGGGTTTATGATTTATTATTTTAGCCTGAAGACGAGAAGTGTATTTTTCTCGAAACGTCGCGATTATTTAATATTTATGTTATAATTTTTTTAACTATGTCAATAAAGAAGTTTTTAACAAAGTGACCATCAAACTGCATCCTGAAACTAATTACTGAACAAGAAAAACATTTATTTAGAAAACTTGAGAAATCCTTACTAAAAATAGTCGAAACAAAAGCTCATCGTCTCTTCAATGAAACCTGCCTTAATTTATATAAGTATAGGATATATGAATAATTTTGTTGTTAGATAAATTCTTATATATCAGGAAACTTTATTTAATATTGTAGACACGGTGATTAAACTAAATTCTAATAATAGATTTTGCTAATCACTTGAGATGAATTAATTAAATCACTATGAATTCTTGGGAACGGACTGAAAATGCAACTGTAATAATTTTCTATCAATAATACATCACTGATCAATTTACATATCTCTTTTAAAATTATTGATTTTTTTTCTCATGCCGGACTGCATCATTTCTTAAAATAACTTATTTGAACCCCTTGAAGGTCCCCTCCATACAATTTTTTTTTTATTGCATCAACTAATAAATGAGGCTTATGTTTCTTATCATTATTCTGAAAATCCCATCAAATTTGATAGCATATTAGAATTTTAAATGCTTTTAAAGATTTTAACCGACTTTCTAATTTTCAGTTTGAAGAAAAATAATGTATATACTATATTTAATGATGATTTTGATTGTCAACTTGGTAATAGGTATAATAAAACCATTTAATAATTGTGAAAGGTATAAAAAGGATAAACTTATTATAGAAACGTTTATATACTTCAGGAAACAATCGATATCTCAAACGAAGGCCAAAAACGCATGGTTTGTTTTCAACATTCAAATTTGAAATCAAAACAAAGAGTGTACAATATTTTTCTTCAGCTTCATATTAGTGCTTCGGACAATTGTTGCACTGAATATTAAAAACTTTAAAAGCAAATAATAAAATATTTACTGAACCAAATTGTACGAAGTTTGCAGAATAATGATCCAAGAATTTAGTTCTATAATATATTATGTAATAAACTTTTTTTGTCCGGAGCCTGGAAGGACCTTCAAAATATTTCTGTTGCACTTGTTGATATTTATATTTTAGCTAATAGAGAGTACTGAAATAGGTTTCATTTTAAAGATAAGAAATCCAAGTCTTATTTCTTTATAGATTTAACATCACATAACCACCACTAACTCAATAAACTTATTAAGACTAAAGAAGTCTTTTTTATCACATTCTGTATTGAGAATTAGGCTATTAGCATGTGTAATTGTGTATTGTGTACCCGAAAAAGTAGCCGATTTAAAAGGACTGTAATTTGTAAACTATTATAGATAAAATACTGAAATAGGTTTCATTTGGAAAATTAGAATATCAATTCCTTTATGATTTCACTCATATATATAAAGAGGGTAGATCGACACATCTGCAAAGCTTCAGTTTCAATAGCAGTTTATTATCCCAAGAAAGGCACAATTATAATCAGTGGAATAGAGAAACTTTATCCTTGTGGAGATGTTTAAAAATGGATCCGTGATGACTACAACAAATCGATTTTAGGCAAGATATGGAACACTGTTATAAGTATTATGTAAAATAATATACTTGAATGAAATTACGTTACATGATACGTCCACGGCACGTGACGTATAAATAAAAGAAATTCAATAAAAGAAATTCAGACCATGAAAAAACAGCAGGGACAGAAACATAATTTACATGGTTAGAGAAATTTAATTATCGATGATTAAACGAAATCGCTGAGAAATTTATCTGCCGAGACATAAATAAAGAAAAATTTGTTCATTTAATTTTAACATGTCGTGTAACATATTTATTTGACACCGTTTTAAATGGAATGCCAAACTGAGAAAAATAAACAACTCCAACGGTTGCACCCAGGTGTTTCGAGTTCACCCTATGACTTTGTCTCTAAAGCGAGACACTTTAGTGCATCAAACTATAGTTTGGATGCACCAAAATACATCAGTTCGATGCACTTTAGTGTCTTAAATTTTCCTTAGCTAAAATAACGAAACTAATTTTTTCGTCATTTTCAGCTAAGACACTAAAGTGCATCGAACTGATGCACTTTAGTGCATCCAAACTAAAGTTTGATGCACAAAAGTGTCTCGCTTTAGAGACAAAGTCATAGGTTGAACTCGAAACACCTGGGTGCATCAGAATTTCTCTGAGTGCATCAAGAACCAATGTTAATACTCCATACAGAATGTGATGAAAAAACGTTTTTCGGCTTGATAAGTTTATTAAGTCTGGTCGTGGTCATGTAATGCTAAATTTACCATGAAATAAAACTTGGAATTCTTATCTTTCAAATAAAATCTATTTCAATCTCAAGTTCAATTAAGGAGCTCCTTTGTAGATTCCCTTTTCAGCGGGTCCGTCTTCCTTTTCACTGTTTTCAGGTTTATACCTTTGCCATTACGAGAAAAAATCTCATGCACTTTTATAAGAAGTTTTCAACACTTCTCAGTTACCACTATCCACAGTTCACACCACTATCACTTAGCTTAATTCCTTAACGCTATAAACACTTATCACTACACATTTATTACTAGTACTTTTCTAAATTTTTCATCACTAAACGCTTATCACGAACACTTAATTTTACACCAACACCGTCAACCCACAATACCATCCCCAACCACAGCCTCCTTCTCCTCTCCTCTTTTTCCACATCCTGTAGAGCACTCTCCTACACTCTCTCCCTCAAACAGGAATTCTCAAAGAACCTCATTTACATCGCCTTATTCCTCACCTCCTCCAGTCTACCACACTCCAACAAAAAGTGCTCATCGTCTTCTCTCTTCGCTCCGACTTCAAAAATCTTGTTCTTGCTCCAAACCACATCCTAGACTCCATACCTCCCTCTTGATCTTCTTCCCTCATTTCTTCCTTGAACATCCTGTACTCTCAAACTACTCTTTCCTTCTATCTTCTCAATCACTCCTGATGTACCTTATCAGCTACTCTCCTCTTCACCGCTTCCTTTGTCATTGTCTTCAGTTCCTCTTAATCAATATCAGCACAATTCATACACTTCCTTGTTTCTTTTACTCATTCACTTTTAGCTACTTCCAACACTCTCCTCGGTATCACATTCTCACCTTGTTCTACTCTCCTCATGTACTGCAGTCTCCCTCTGGCTACTCTGCTCCTAACTGCTAAAATTCCTATATCTCCTCTCATTCCAGCTACCGCCACACCTCTGCTCGTCCCCAACACCCTATTCATTGCCGCATTCTCCTGCTTCTGGATACTATCCATCTCTGTCACCCTCAGTTCAACCACCTCCGCACCATACAACACCCTCGGCAAAACCACTTCCTTCCAATAATTTTTCCCTATCAGCACTTTATGGCATTTCTTCTCGATAACCGATTATGTCAAGTTGCTCATCCATTTTGCTCTATTAACGATGTCTTTCCTGTGTACCTCAAACATATTCCTTCTATTCACAATCATTACTCCAAGGTACCTAATTTCTTCAACCACTGCTATCCCTCTGATAGCATCTCACCTCTCATATTATACAGTAAACACTGGCTCTTCTCTGTATTCACTCACAGTCCATATCCTCTTGTCACTCTCTTCAGTTCCTCTATACCCTCCTCCGCCTCTCCAACACTTCTACACAACAGCAGTCCATTATCTGCATAGAACAAGCTTCTTAACCTCACTTTCCCCACCTGCACTCCTCTCATTTTTCTTCTCATTGGTCTTATCATCACAATAGGGGAGAACCGGGAGCATTCGGACAGTTTTTGTTAAAAACTGATTAATTCGTAAACTAATTCGAATTTTACTATTAAAAGATTTCTGTATGTAGATAAAACATCTTACTTCAATTTGTTTTAAGACTGTTTTACAATTTAAACCATCATTTGAAAGTTATAAGACAAAATGTAGGAGGGATCCAAGTGTGCGAATTCTCCTTCCTAGAGGGAGACATCGGACAAGTTTTGAGGATGGTTTGGACACTATAAAAATGGATAAAACATTGGAAACTTGAGTAATTAAATGATAGGATTAAATTCGGATCTCTTAATTTAATTGAAATAAACCACAATGACTTGTTATTCACAATAATAATTAATTGCATTTGAAATTTTATCATAATTGTAAGGATTGAACATTTTCTCTAACAAAATATAGATAGCTCATGAATAATCAATGTGAAATTATCTCTTTATTTAATAGCTTTATATTAAAAACAAATGGTATAACTATTTCCTTTTACTTTGGGTATAACTGTTTCCTTTTTTTTTGGGAATTACAAAAGTTAGTAAATTACATCTTAAATATTTCATCGAATATTATAGTCCATAAGTGTAGATCTTGCTACACCTCCAATTTCAGCAGCTTTTCTGACAGATTATCCTTTTTGGAATTAATCAAATGCTTTTCGAATACCTTATTTATTACGTCCTCTATCGGTTTTCCTTTTATGATGAAAAGGCATGAATACGATAGTCAATTTGTAAATTAAAGACACTAATATCAAAAGTTGAAACTAATTATATAAACGAATGCTATTTCAATTAAAATAATTAACTTTAAGTTCTGAATGTCCGTTTTATTAAGAATTACTTCAATAAATCGTAATCAAGGGCTGAGTTGGACACAGAGGAATGTTCGGACACCGTCCAAACCAACCTCAACAGAGGTGTCCGATTCATCCCAAATGACACTTCAAAATTGAACTCATCACCATTTTTTTTATTCCATTCCTATTATTTTTTCAACACACCAAACATAACATAAAATATTGATATAATTCATACCTTTTATATTTAGAATCAGTTTCGTATACATATAGTCCGCACACAATCCAATTGAATCACGAAAAATTACATCAATATTGAAGAAAACAGTAAATTACACCTCACGGGGGCGACAACCGACATCTCCACGCAGAATTTTTCACATAACTGACGGTTAACACGACGCACACCTTCAGTTGCAATAAGGGGTAGTTCCAACAAATATAAACATGTTTAAACGAATGGCCGGACCATCCCTATATCCGAATGCTCCCGGTTCTCCCCTACACCTTCTTGAACAACTCTATCACTCTTCCTTCTATTCTGTGCTCCTTCAACACCTCCAGCATCGCTTCTCTCTTTATCGAATCATAGGTTTTTCTAAAATCCACTGCCATCAATACCAACTCCTCTCTCCTTCTGAACGTTTCATTCTTGCAGAACAACTAAATTGTTGTTCTGCACCCACCCACTCATCTCTTCACTTACCATTCCTGCCAATCTTCTCTTCAATCAAAACAGAATCTTGTATGAGATGTCTGTTATCGCAATGGGTCTGAGGTTTTTTCCCTTTTTTGCTCCACTCGCTCCATTCTGTTTGGGTGCATCTTCTAGTAATAATAGTATATACAAATTAGTTTAAATTATCATCTTTAAAATCGGTTACTCTTTTGCGAACACCCTGTACTAATCAATTATTAAGAATGAATATAATGTACATACTTATAGCAAAGATATTATACTACAGTAAGATACGCCACTCTCAGAAATTTCTATTTTAAAAAGCGCCATCTGGATTTAAAAGCGGAACTAAAGCAACAACAATATTTGCTGTTGATCAAAAATTGAAAATTTCAGTGTTCAGGCAGAAGTTATACGGCTATACTGG